>JAGDFM010000210.1:41346-67223 GCA_019155715.1 Phytophthora pseudosyringae | reverse complement strand
CGTTCGAAATGAACTCCGCAACCAGGTCCTTGCCCAGCACGTCTCCGTTGGTGTACTGCATGATGTCTGCTGCCTTCCGGTTCCAGATGTTCACACGACCGTTAATATCCACACCAAAAATCGGAGCGTTCGCAGTGTCGATCAGCCGCATGTATTCCTGCTCTTGGGCGATGCGGTCAGTAATATCCTGACCAATACCGACCATGCCGATCACAGCGCCGTGCTCGTTGTATCGCGGTGTAGCATTTAGTAAGATCTCCACGCGTCGACCAGCCTTGGTAATGAGTGGGAACTCGAAGTTAGCCGTCTCGACGCCGCTCAGCGCCTCAGACAACACGTTGCTCACAGCCTCCTGGTAGTCCTTCGTGATGTATTTCTCCACCAGTTTCTCGCCCATCACTGCATCCGTCGTGTACTGCATGATCTCTGCAGCTTTCTTGTTCCAGATATTTACACGACCTTCACTATCGACACCAAAGATGGGAGCGTTGGCAGTATCAATCAAGCGGATGTACTCCTGTTCCTGAGCAATACGCTCAGTGATGTCTTGACCAATTCCTGTTACACCGAAAATTTGCCCGAGCTCGTCGTATCTGGGAGTAGCATTGAGCAAGATTTCGACTCTTCGTCCAGTCTTAGTGATAAGAGGGAAATCGAAGTTGCCAGTCGGTTCTCCCTCAAGAGCTCTCCGCAGATTAAACCTGACTTCATCGCGGTGATCTTCCGCAACAAAGCGGTTAACCAAATCTTGCCCCATCACGTCTTCCGATGAGAACTGAGTAATTTCCGCTACCTTCAAATTCCAAATGTTCACAAGGCCGTCCTGATCCACACCGAAGATCGGTGCATTGGCTGAGTGAATCATCCGGTTCTTTTCTTTCTCCTGCGCCATTCGCACGGTGATATCCTGGCCAATACCAACCATACCCATCACTTCACCCTGTTCATTGTAGCGAGGAGTGGCGTTCAGCAAGATTTCCACACGTCGACCAGCCTTCGTGATCAGTGGGAACTCGAAATTTGCCGTCTCCACACCTTCAAACGCCTTCTCAAGAACGCTACGCACTGGCACCTTGTACTCTTCGGAGATAAATTCCGCTACCAGGTCCTTGTCGAGGACTTCAGCATTCGTATACTGGGTTGTATCGGCCGCCTTACGGTTCCAGATGTTGACACGCCCGTTAATATCCACGCCGAAGATCGGAGCATTCGCCGTATCAATAAGCCGCATGTACTCTTGTTCCTGTGCAATACGATCCGTGATATCTTGGCCGATACCGACCATGCCGATCACAGCACCAAGCTCATTATATCGCGGTGTAGCATTTAGTAAGATCTCCACGCGTCGACCAGCCTTGGTAATGAGTGGGAACTCGAAGTTAGCCGTCTCGACGCCGCTCAGCGCCTCAGACAACACGTTGCTCACAGCCTCCTGGTAGTCCTTCGTGATGTATTTCTCCACCAGTTTCTCGCCCATCACTGCATCCGTCGTGTACTGCATGATCTCTGCAGCTTTCTTGTTCCAGATATTTACACGACCTTCACTATCGACACCAAAGATGGGAGCGTTGGCAGTATCAATCAAGCGGATGTACTCCTGTTCCTGAGCAATACGCTCAGTGATATCCTGGCCAATCCCCATCACACCGAAAATTTGCCCGAGCTCGTCGTATCTGGGAGTAGCATTGAGCAAGATTTCGACTCTTCGTCCAGTCTTAGTGATGAGAGGGAAGTCGAAGTTGCCAGTCTGCTCTCCCTGAAGAGCCTTCCGCAGCAACAACCCCACTGACCCCCGATGATCTTCCGCAACGAACCGATTGACCAGATCCTTTCCCATTATTTCGTCGGATGAGAACTGGGTAATCTCCGCCACCTTTAGATTCCAGATATTCACACGGCCGTCTTGGTCTACACCGAAAATCGGAGCGTTTGCCGAGTGGATGAGGCGGTTGGTTTCCTGCTCCTGAGCCATGCGGACAGTAATATCCTGGCCGATTCCAACAACGCCGATCACAACACCTTTCTCATTGTAGCGCGGAGTGGCGTTCAACAGAATCTCTACGCGGCGGCCGTCCTTGGTGATCAGCGGGAACTCAAAGTTGGCTGTTTCTTGCCCTCCCAACGCTTGAGAAAACACCGCCCACACTGCCTCCTGGAATTCATCGGGGATAAAGTTTTTGACCAGATTCACTCCAAGTACCTCTTCGTTCGAGTACTGAGTAGTGTCGGCAGCTTTCCGGTTCCAAATGTTTACACACCCATTCTCATCCACACCGAAGATGGGCGCGTTCGCCGTATCGATAAGGCGTGTGTACTCCTGCTCTTGCGCACGCCTGTCAGTGATGTCCTGGCCGATTCCCACAGCGCCGCAAATATTGCCGAAATGGTCGTACTTCGGCGTTGCATTCAGCAAAATGTCCAGTCGCCGTCCGCTCTTCGTGATCAATGGGAAGTCGAAGTTTGCCGTGCCTTCGCCCTCCATAGACTTCGAAAGGACCTTCCTGACCACATCCCGGTAGTCCTCGGAGATGAACTTGAAGATTTTCTGACCGATGGTGTCTTCATTTGTGTACTCTGTAATGGCCGCTGCCTTCTTATTCCAGATGATCACTTCGCAGTTGCAGTCAACGCCAAAGATGGGGGCGTTGGCGGTATCGATGAGCCGGCTGTACTCCTTCTCCTGGATAATACGGTCCGTTATATCCTGCCCAATTCCAACAACACCCACGAGCTGTCCAGTGTGATCGTAGCGCGGTGTGGCGTTCAGCAGGATCTCCACCTTGCGGCCAGTCTTGGTGACCAGTGGGAACTCAAAGTTGGCCGTCTCGATTCCCTGGAACGCTCTCTGGAAAACCGCGGCCACCTCGGCCCGAAAGTCTTCCGAGATGAGCGTGTCGACCAGGTCCACGCCCATGACTTCTTGAGGCGAGTATTCACTGAGCTGCGACGCCTTGGTGTTGAAAATCACCACTCGGCCCTGCGTGTCCACGCCGAAGATGGGCGCGTTGGCCGTCTCGATGAGCTTCCTGTACTCCATCTCCTTGGTGTTCCGCTCCGTCACATCCTGACCGATAGCGACGACCCCCATCACCGACCCGAGCGTGTCAAATCTCGGCGTCAAGCACAGCACAATCTCGACCCTCGAGCCTCGCGCCGTCACGAGCGGCAGCTCGAAGTCGGCGCCCGCGATACCCGACAGCGCCTGGTCGATCTTCTCCGACACGATCTTGCGGAAGTCCCGATCCACGACGGGCAGCAGCGGCTCGCCCACCATGTCGACGCTGGCGTAGCCCGTCATGGACGCCGTCTTGGAGTTCCAGACGGTGATGTTGCCCTCCTTGTCCAGCTCGATGATGGGCGCGTTGGCCTGCATCATGACGGTGGCGTACTGCTTCTCCTGGATGGCCCACTCGGTCACGTCCTGGCCCACGCCGTAGACGCCCACGCACGCGCCGTCCTCGGTCAGCAGCGGCGTCATGTTGGTCAGCACCTCGGCGTTGCGGCCCGTGGTCGTGAGCAGCGGCACGCGCAGCTCCAGCACCGGCCGCTTGTCGGCCAGGCAGGCGGCCACGACGGCCGCGACCTCGCCCTTGCGCTGCGCGCCGTACACGAAGTCGGACAGGGGGCGGCCCAGCACGCGCTCGGCCCGGAAGCCCGTGATGTCGGCCAGTCGCTTGTTCCAGACGGTCACGCGCCCGCCGACGTCCACGCCCACGGCGGGCGCGTTGGCGTCCAGCAGCAGCTGCGCCAGCGCCTCCGCCTGTGACCCGAAGCTGTGCGGCGCGCCGCTCTTCTGCTGCGGCGGCTGCGGCTCGGCCGCGTTGTTGTCGGGCGGCGGGGGCGGCCCCGCGGGCCGCGGCTTCCTGTGCTTCCCCATGCTGCTGTCGGAAGTCGCCCTTCTCAAAGCTTATTCCTTTGTGCCGTAAGATCAGCGACAGTCGCGCGACGAGGTTGCGCGAGTGTCGCGCGTACACGGTGGCTAGGCACGGCCTGACTCTGGGCGGTACCGTCCAGGGAAAATGTCCAAAGAGGTATGAATTCGCATCTTAAATGCCAAAGGTGTAAAGCTGTGTCAGTACGTGTGTGCGGTATCCATATGAGAACTTAATGCCTGTAGGTGTATGAATACATACGGCAAAGTGACTGGACGTGTGTGTATCCGCGACGACACCAACTCTTATCATTGCAGTGGTGTCGTTTTGGAATAGTGCTCAAGATGCGTACTGTAGACCGAAATTCCAGCGGAATGGGGCCGATCCGAACGGATTTTGCGTTCCAGCGGAATGGCCGATCCGCTAGCGTATACTGCGCGTCATTCCAGCGGAGCAGGCAGCGGATTAGGAGCGCTAGTGGCACAAGGTGCGCACGTTCACCTTCGCGCCGATCAGCTTGCCAACACCAGTGTTTTAGAAGCGAGTTGTGTCGTGCCTACCGTACGCGCTGCAACATGTACAGCTTCGCCAATTTGGCAATGCGCAACTTGGCGCCGCTGTGAACGTTCTCTCAGCTGCACGTGGAGGGTGGTTCCGAAGTTGATGTCGGTGCTGGAGCGTGGGCTCTCCCCACGATTGCTAGTGTTACAGCTCGAGTCCCAGCGGAGACTAGTGCTGTACAGTGCATGGTGCACTGCACTACCATGATCAACCACCTTGCTGTGCTGATTGCATATCTCCATCTGCTCTAAGTTTCTGTGTCTGAACGTGTATGAAGGTGTATGCGCCAAAACCGAGGTCCTCGGTATGGGTTAGGCTTAACCGGTTCATACACGTTTGGCATTTAAGATGCGAATTCATACCTTTTTTGGACATTTTCCCGTACCGTCCAGCTGTATTGCATAGTCAGTCGCGTAGTCGCAGAAAAGCTTGAAGTGAGTCGCACGAGGTTGAAGGGGAACACTCGGCTTTGGCACATGCAGAACACTCAAAGGCTGCGACTCCAAGCGCCGCGGCGACAGTATGCAGCTCGGCATAGCTGCACCAAGCAAGCTGCAGGCCCGAGTCTGCTGCGGGACAGCTTGCCGCAGCCGACGCTTGCACGGCAGCTGCGTGGAGTGTCGCGCGTTAATCCTGATCGTCCGCAGCCGCGGCCGCCGTGGACAAGCCGGCAGCACTATCCGCGCGACGAGCGGCTCGCGCGTTCGCGCCGACCGCAGCAGCCCAGTACTTCGGATCGAGTACAGATCTGTAGCACGGTGCTGCCTGGCGTCCGCGCCTGTCGCAAAAGCTTTGGACATGGGCGCTCTTGTCCTTTCCTTCAGCTCCGTCCCGGGATTCCCTGCATGAGCTAGTCGCGCTCGGTGATCGAGTCGGTCGCTCCTTTCGATTTGTCCGCCTCAATCCACGGGCCATGCCGGAGCAGCCTCTTGGCCGAGGAGACGCGCGCGGGTGACGGACGGAGAGTAGGAAGGCAGCAGAGGCTGGTGTCCCCCCCCGAACAGAGGTCACCTGCACGGCAAAGGACGGACGTTGGTGTGACTGTTTTTGTCCGTTATAGCCTTTATAAACTCCTCTCACCAACCAGCCAATCAGAGCTCTCCTTGCTCGGCCATTTCGTATCCATCGCCAGGAATCATGTCCGAGCTGGATGATGCGACCTCCGTGAGCTCCGCCGACGCGCGTCGGGCGGGCGATCGCTCGCTGCTAGACATGATGGACGAGGCGCAACACCGTCTGCGGCACATGGAAATCTCGTGCCGTCGGATTCTGCCCCCCACGGGCCCCAGCAGCCCCCAAAAGACCCAGGAACGTCCGCCAGCGGACCTCAAAGTGCTGCAGCTGCAGGTCGCGCAGCTCCGGGCGCAGCTGCTGGCTGCCGTGACGCGCCGCGAGGACGAGGACGTGGCCTTCCGCCAGGCGGCGCAGTACGCGACGGCCAAGGGCTCGGCCAACGGGGTCTTGCACGCGCTGTTCGACCAGGCCAGTGCCGGCAAGACGGCGGTGCTCCAGACGTACTTGGACACGGGGTCTATCCCCACACGGGACGGACTCCGGCACTGGAAGTTGGATCTACGCACGGTGCGCAACGAAGCGGGGGCCACGCTGCTCCACGTGGCGGTGGGGGTGTCCACGGCGAGACAGAACGTCAAGGTCAAGCTCGTGCACTTGCTCGTGGACAGAGTGGGCTTCGACCCAAACGTCCGGGATGTGGTAAGCTGCAGCACAAGTTGGTGGTGCTGTGGGGAGAGGTTTTAATGTGTGGTGGTGATGTTGTGGAGGCAGTTTGGGCAGACGCCGCTACATGTAGCAGCGATGGGAGGATATCAAGAGGTAGGGAGGGATTCTGTTGGGAGTACTTGGTGGCGTGTTAAGCGATGTCGGGTTGGGTTGATAGGTGGTTCAGGCGTTACTCGAACGCGGAGCTGACCCAATTGCCCAAGACAGATCCGGTCTTACGGCGCTATCTCTGGTTCGGACACTGTCGAGACCGCCGGAGGGGGTTGTGCAAACACTGGTGGATGCGGAGAGCGCGGCAATGCGGAGTATGACGCGAATACTAGTGTGGTTGCTGTGTTCGGGTGCACTGTAGCTGACGAGGTGTGCTGTTGGCTTGCCGTTTTTGCTGTGCCAGGCATGAACTCTAGATCAGGGTCGATCCCACTATCTGTGAGTATTTTGGTTGAGCACTGCAGTAAATAAGTTTGACTACTGGGTAACTAACGACTGCGGTGTGGTGGTTAAACAACAGAAAGCACTTGCGTCGGCTCTATTCCTTAGGGGGCTGTCTCGCTTTACTTTGGAACAGTACTCCAGTGCGTTTACACGCCAGACTACGGTGTTAGTGAACGCACTGTTGGAAGGTAATTATCTCCGAGGCCGACATAAGCCTCATACTTGTGCATCTAACATACGAGTTTAATGCTGCATATTAGGAACACATGAAGATAACGTGGATTTTGATCGATTCCTGCAAGAGCGCGTCCCCATGCTGTTCGATGTTGTACCTGCTTGTCAAGTGGCTCGGCTGGAGACGATTTTTGCGAACAGTATGTACTGGGACCCAGATTTTGTTAACGACCTCAAACTCGAGGCTGATGGATCTGAGCTGTCGCTCATTTCGGCTGCGCTATCCGCTGGAGCAGTTGCTGGCCCAAGTTGGGTTGGTGTGTTGTTGAAGCTAATTCAGGGCCTCAAGCTGGAGATGGCGGGACCGGCTCAAACGGACGCCCAGTTAAACGATACGCCGAGAGATTCAACAACTCGATCGGCACCAACTGACGAAGAGGTGGTCATGAAGGAAACTACCAACGCCACTTTGGTAGCGTCACCACCGCGAAAATGGTCGATGTCCTCTTCCTCCACGTCACTATCGGCGGATTCTCGCTCCGCATTGTATTATGCTGACCAGACTACATACGTCGCCAAGACACGCGAACTATGGTATTACGCGGTGTTATTTAAGGCCGCGACACGCGCTTTCCCAGGAACCATTACTGTGACGCCGGAAAGCAGCGTTGCGGTCGCGTCAGAAGATGTGTCAACGTATTTTCCGCTCGAAGACCGCCTTTCAATCGGCTCGGCAGAGTATTTTGCGATCGACTACAGTGCAGAGACTCGTGAGATCCAGCTGGGTATGCTGCTTTATCAAGAGGTTATGGCGCTTGTGAGTACTCATGGCTCGTGCTCATACTTTAAAAACTGTGTGCACAGACCGCAACTACGATGGAAAAGAACCTGCCACGGTGAAGGCATATCTCACTGCGGCGTGTTCATCTCAGTTTCCTCCCTATGTTGCAGTCAAACATATATGGGAGCGCGAGCCAGGGAATAAATACGAAGACCAAATGAGCAGCGAGCAGGTTTGTTTCTTGTCGCTCTCATCTCAAGTCTTGGAAGTGGCTCCGTTTAATCTCGTCTGCTGTTTGTGTTGAGAATAGGAGCTGTTCCAAGACTACCAATTCCTGGACCCAGAAAGCGAGTACGAGGTGGCAATTAAGCTCGGGCCGATCCCGAGCGGAAAGGATGCAAGAGCAATGGTTGCTGAGTGGAAACGAAGTGCCAAGCAGCTGTTTGATTCACGAGAGTATGCTTCACCTTCGTCTTGCACATTGAAGCCGACCAGACCATGATACTGACGAGCGTATTCTTTGTTTGTGTAGATGCACATCTGGATTGCCGTGCTGTCAACACTATTGTCCACAACGCAACGGCCATTCGTTGGTACGTTAATGTATATCCACATCTACGATCGTTGCAGACCCCCACTCAAGTATCGTTGCGTCTGCATGCTATCAGTGCTTGGGGACCCTGGCGGTAATCGGACAAGGTCTCGCCAAACGCCGTCTGGGACGTCCAACCTTTTCGAAGCCTCTGAAGCCTCGCGCCTCGCTTCAACGGCTTCAGGATCGTTTCAAAGGAACGGAAGCGTGGCCTGGTTCACCATCAAGCGTCACACCTGTGTCGTCAAGTCCGCCGTAAATTAGTGGCGATGCTGGCCGAATGCAAGCATGCCTCGAATCGCTCGCTCTCTGTTGTGCAGTATTGATTCAGGACTCTACTGTAGAATGGCAAGACAGTCGAACATTGATAAATGTCAACTGCGTCCTCTCTCGCCAGACATCAATGCAGAACCGAGGTCACTCTTAGAGTGACGCACTCGTGCAACGAAGCCACAGCTGAACTGGCACAAGCACCGTTGCAAACTCGATCTCTCAGCACCAACATGAAACAACTTCAAACTTCCACCATCAAGACAGCTGCAGGTGTATGCACACGCCCAGTTATGCAAAACAATATATAGCAAAATGTTCCTCCCAACAACCTCGCCTGAATAACGTCGGACCTTCCTCTCGTTACGAAGCCGTCGGTCGAATGCCGCGAATCCGCAACGACAGCTGAATGTCCTTCACCTGCAGCGTCACGCGCTTGCCGTGGATAGCACACAAGTTCCTGTACGTCAACACACATCCAGTGAGCCTTCACCTCCTTCTCAAACAGCTCTCTCTCTACTAGCCCAACGTACGCGTCTTCGAAGGTGCGGACCAGGTACGTCTCGGCTGCTTCCTGCAGCGCCAGCAGCGCCTCGGCCTGCCAGCGGTAGCCCACGCCCGTGAACTCCGTCTGGATCTCTCGCACCACGCGAGCGAACGGCAGCTTCCGCAGCAGCAGCTTCGTGGAGCGCTGCAGCAGGCGGATCTCCCGCAGCGCCGCCTCGCCGGGCTTCCTCCTTCTCTTGACGGTCTGCGTGGCAGCCGCGGGCGTGCTGGGGTGTCGACGCGGCGGCGTGGCCTTGCGTTTGCGTCTCGGGGCTGTGGGGGTGGCGTGGATGGCGGCCTGGCGCCCCACGGGGGCCACGGACGGCCGGCGCGCCGGCAGGTTCGGCGGCGGGGACGGCGTCGACGCGGCGGCGGCAGGTCGCGCCGTCGCGGGGCCGCGCCTGGTGGCGGCGAACGGCGCGGGAGAGTTCGGCGGCGTGGACTCGTCCGTGCCGCTGTCCGTGACGCTGCTGCTGGAGGCGTCGCTCGCCGGCAACGCGGGCGGCGGCAACGACATGGCTGCGGCACTGCTGGTGCTGCCGCCTCGTTCTGGGGTGCCTTGTCTGAGGGCGAGGCGCCTCAAAAACCAATTTATAAAACCCTATCCTCAACGATGTACAGTGTGTTTTTGTCTTCCATTCCGTAATTGGCGCTAACAGCTCATTTTAAGCACGTTTTTGTCGCGAGAAAAAACGTACTCTTACCTTTGAAAAGTTGCAAGTATGCGAAATATGTTGCCTTTCACCCTTGATTTATATTATTTTAAGCTCATTTTATAAATCGAAGTCTAAATAAAGTACGTATTGATCTACAAAGCAGTTAATACCTCGGGCTACGACAAGCCAAATCTAGCCTCGGATCGGACAAAATAGCATCGAATATTTATAAAGCGACACCTTATGCAATTTTGAGAACGCACATCGAGGCCAGTTCTATAATTCTAATTTGTTGCCACGTCATTTTTATTCCTGGTTTTATTCTCCGTTTAGGCTCGATCTAGACCGTAAAACGGAGCAACATTTTATCTGCAAAGCAGAATACGCACAGTACACGCGTACCGTAGATCGATGTGTACTTTATTTAGACCCCGACTTATAAAACGACCTTAAAATAATATAAATCGAGGATGCAGCTAAGTGAAAACGACAAAAAAATATTGAAAGGTACAATACTATTAGTGGTAATGCTCAAGTACACTGTTATCGTCGCGCTTGCGCTTGTGGACAGACTTGTCGGCCTTCTTCTTCTTTTCCATCCTCTTGATTTGCGCTCTCACCCTGTCTGCCTCCTCCTTGTCCACAACGAGAGGCTCTCCGGCTTCTTGACCGGATCTTCAGCGTCTACACGCGTTCCGTTGAAAAATGCGTCCATAATGATGTCCGCTTCTTCCGCAGCTAACCAAACACATGATTAACTTTATCCGACCACGTATGTACGGACGCCTCACCTGTAAGGCCTGTCGCTTCGGTGTTAAGCTCAGCGTTCTTCTCTGTACCTACAGCGCTGAGGTTCCCACTCCCCTCCAGAGTAATCACCACCCACTGAAACATGTAGCGAGTAAAACAACGACAGCACTATCAGTCAAAGCACGCCAGCAACCGAAAATTCAAGTAGGTATCTGAGGCTACTCAATGCTTGGATGTTTAACATACTGTTCGACTTGAGGGTGCCTCACTTTGCTCCCGGTTTCGTGAAAGGCAACAATACACTTCAGCATGGGAATACTTGTCGAGCTCCAGAGTTTGT
Source organism: Phytophthora pseudosyringae (assembly GCA_019155715.1). Lineage (NCBI taxonomy): Eukaryota > Oomycota > Peronosporomycetes > Peronosporales > Peronosporaceae > Phytophthora > Phytophthora pseudosyringae. The sequence continues at coordinate 56,506 of JAGDFM010000210.1, read as the reverse complement.
CGATCAGTACACGAATCTTGATGCGTGTCTTCAGTCGGTGGAGCTCAAGAACAGCCTTGATCACTTTCTCCAACGTCATCGCGTACGCACTGAGCCGAACGATGCTGATAGCGCCCAATATGCGCACGCAGACCCTCCACAGCAACGCAGACGATGGAACTCGGTAGTGGACCGACGGAAATTACAGCACTCGCTTATTGATCTCCTTGAACTTCTTCTGGAAGTCACGAAGGTGAAGGTCATAGTCCAGTATCACGCGGTCGTAGACGGACTTGCAAGCCTCGCAGGTAGACATCGGCGGAGAGAGCGTAGCCACGCGTGGTGCGAGCTCCTCGACGGATTTCTTATATTCGAGCTCGCGCTGGCGTTTCTTCGAGGAGAGACGGTCTCGAAAACCTCTCCGGAACTGTATAGTCGGTGCTTAGGCCCCAGATGCAGCACTCCATCACGGCGACGGCGGCGAAGTTGAAGGCGAACCGCTTAGTAGAGTGTTAACCAGAAGCAACCAGGTGCGAACGAGGTCGTCGAGCGTCATGTCGTGCGACCGCTTCTTTTTGGGTCGTGCACACATTTGAAGTCATTGGTTGCTCTGACATAATATTTTGCATGTATAATATTTAATATTAGACAAACTCATTTTACTGGGATAGCAGTAGCCTGAAAGGTGTTGCTGTGGCCAGCCCAAATCCGGTTAATCAGGAGGCTCAGTTTACTGAAGCCGGTATTACTGAAGCCGGTATTACCGAAGAATGTAAATGCTGCCGATCGGCCATTCTCGCGATTTGACTAGATGGGTCGGGGATTGAAGGAGTGTTACTATGATTAAACCTTCGCGGGACGGTATGGATTTGGCTGGGTGGACCCGAGATTGATACTTGGCGCTCGAAGGCATCATGCTCAAGCCGTCATATTCGAGCTGGGATGGACGACCAAAGGCGCGCATGGCTTACCTGGTTGACGGTGGTAGCGATACCAGCGAAAGACGGAATGCGCAACAACGAGAGAGGCGAGCTCGTCAGCGTACACAAGCGCAAGTGGCGCCAATGCAAGCACTTGTCGTCGACCCTCTGGCTGTGGAGGTGACGCGGGAGCAAATGAATGCGCAACAGCGAGAGAGGCGCGCTCGTCGGCGTGAGCTAGCACAAGCGGGGCCGGTGCAGGAACCAGAGACCGACCCGCGTGTCGTTGGTGCCACTCGGGAGCGCCGAAGCGCCAAACAACGAGAGAGGCGCGCTCGTCAGCGCGTACAAGCACGAGTGGGCCCGGCACAAGGACCCGGTGGTGACGCGCCGAGTGTTGTTGCCCAGGTGAAAGTGAATACGCAGCGGCGGGCGCACTTGGAAGTGCAAGGACAAATCCGCCAAAGGAAAAGTTGCGAGCTACCGGGAAAAGGATAAGGAAATTGGAGAGAAATTGGGTGCCCGGGTACTTACAGCTAGCGTTCTGGCCGAAGGAGAGATTCAATGGATGGCAAAGAGCCAACATTTCTTGCAAGATCCGCGTATCGCTCTTGCGTACTATCATTGCTGCGGAGCAGATCCACGTTCGTTTGTTTTTGGTGACGAGCAGGTTATTGGCGAGGAAGGGTTAAATACTCGTGCTCGCATTTCCGAACTATTGGAAGACTACCCCAAGGAAAGTGACATTGCTGAATGTCAACGGTTGGTGTGGGCAAGTGCTTCAGAATCAACCTCAATTTGGGCTTGCGCGTCTTGTGGGCGCATGTTGCTTGAAAATAAGTCCGAGCAAGTGTTTTTTTCGACTTTGGATGACCTACGAGCTTCTACAAGGCTTTCGGATAGCGAGTTAGAAAACCTTTACCGAGACACCTCGGAGGCTATGGTACGGCGTTATCAGCAACTTTTCTTCTACGGCAGCGATGTGTTTTATTTGATTCCGGAGCTCGTTCGGGATCCCCAGAAAATTCCGTTGTGCAAGAAATGCCATGTCGACCCTCGCAAAAGCAAATTTAGTGTAGCTGCGGGCCATGACTACGGGCGGATCGGGCAGCTGCCTGTCCTGAATGATGTTGAGCTGGCGTGTGCTTCCCCGGCGCGATGTTTTGGATTGGAGTTGTCGCTGTCGAGAAAACATTCCTCGGGTCACGCTATATGCTTTCCAACGAACGGGCCATGTGAGCTTGCCCGTGTTCTGTCAATTGTTCACGATGCGTGCGCTCGTGTCACATTTATCGGTCCTCTGGAGACATGGAGGATCCAAAAGAAAGAGTTCCTGAAATTATTTGCCATTCCGGTCGATGATGTGTATGAGTGGTTGGATGTCCTGGCGAACATCAATAACGTTTTCAAAGAGGAAGGTATAGAAATTGAGGACAGTCCTCGGCGTCGGGAGCTGATTCAAAAGATTGAATTGGCTATTGAAAACGGAGTTTGCGTTGTGGGTTCGGGGGATGCCAGCGCGCTCGACGATGCGGCAGCATCTGAATTTTTAGAACGGGACGCGGACCCGTCAACAGATGAAGATGGGAGCGCCAAAAGCGTTTTTGTCAGGAGCTCGGTCGTTCTGCCGCAAGTGGAACAGAGTGATTCTACGGTAGTTCACGAAATAATTGACGCGATGGTCGAGGCCGTTGGTGGTGCGACACAGGCTCCGCGTCAAGATTTGACCGTGATACCCATTAGCAGGCACGGTCTCCGTTTGTTGAGTGGGTCGATAACGCGAAACTTCTTGCGATTGTGTTCCCGAATTTATTTATGGTGGGGTCGGGGCCGTTGCCGAAGGGTTCGCTTCCTCGCGATTATGTTGATCATTTTATGCATTACTGGGATGGTCGATTCGAAAAATCGGTTGGTTTCACTGCCCTGTTGTTTAATCAAATGCAGCGCCATGCTGCTGTGCAAAAGGCGGCCCGAGTTGGAGTTACGCATGGGAAATCAATGCAAAAATTCGGAATGCTAATAAACACGGCAAAGTTTAAGCAGGCGCTGGCTTTTGCGAAAGAAATCCTGACTCTAAAGAAGCGTTGCGACTAAATTCGGGGTTGCTGAGATTGCTGTCGTTAGTCGGCGGGTGCGTTCCTTTTTCGCCTTTTGAGCGCGCGGCGACCCGCCCGAAACTTGGTGCTATGCGTTACCGATACGGTATTGCTCTACACTGGGTCACGCTCGCGCCCCCCGAGCACGACGACCTATTGTTGCATCGTGTGGCTCAACTACGAGAACTGGGCATGTGGAACGATCCTGGTAGTGTGTTCGGTAGCAAGGATTGCCGGTTTGCTGATTTGCCAGAACTAATCCGAAGTGATGCAAGGTCGCGTCTCGGAGTATCAGCACTATACCCAGCATTATCGGCTCAGGTTTTCGAGCGTAAAATGAAGTTGCTAACGGATGCAATCATACGGTGTCGCGATTCTAGCGGTACACGGGTCAGCACGAATTACCTAGAGGCCGAATGTGGCGTGTACGGCCGCTGTGCCGCGTTCAACGCCGTTATAGATCCTCAGAAAGATGGTCGCTTGCACGCGCACATGACTGTATATGGATCGTCGATGAATCCTAGTTTATTAGCTCGCATTGCTTGTTCCTCTGAATTAACGGCGAAGGCGGGGCAGTATGTGGACGCTATTTCGTGTACGACAACGACGTCCGAAACACGTGAGTGGTGCAATGCATGGAAAGAAATGCACGGGAAAATGCCACGAGCATTTGAGATCGATGTGCCGGATGCGGCTGTTGACTATCCGGGATTTGTTAAGGCTGCGGAAAGACGAGTGTTGTCAAGGAACATACATACCCACTCGGCTACGTGCCGCAAAGGAATCCACGGCCGCACTGTTTGCCGTCTATCTAGGCCAGCGGGCATTCACGAGGGTGCCACACAACCTCTTTGCATTAAACTGAAGAAGGCCAGCGTTCTGGGGAAACGGCAGCGTGCCGGGTTTGCTGTGGAACCTGTAAATGGCGCGGTCGCTGATTGTATCGACAGGAAACTTGACTACGCGTGTAAAAGGGTAGTGCGGGAGCCAAAGCGGCTGCCGTGCCTGGTTTCAATGCCGACGAAGGGACTGAAGACGAATCAACCGTGACCTATGGTGGTGCAACAATCGACGAAGAATCAAAAGAAGAATCAAACTCGTTACCTGGTAATGCTGAAAACATTGGCGCACCGCCTGCTGGCAATGATGCAAATGATGACACGCAGGCACTGGTTGCCGTGACTACTACAAGCGTGGACGAATCCGGAGGTCCGCAAATACTAGCAATTAAGGACTAAAGCCGAACACTGCCCCCCCCCCCTCTCCCCCTTGGGCGTTCGTCGCCCGTGTGTTGGCTAGGAATCCAGTGCGGAACTGGAAAACCTGGCAAGATTCCGGAACTTTGCTGGAGGTCTATGTGGCTGATTCGGCCCAGCACAGCATCCGTGTTACTCTTTTCAATGCAGCTGTCGACCAGTATCATAGTCTTCTCGCTCCAGGCGCGACGTGTTACTTCTCGGGTGGGCGAATTAAACGCGCGTTTGCGTCGAATGACGGGGACTGTGAGGTCTCCTTTCGAACGGGATCGGACATTCATCAATCGCCGCAGCACATGACTGTCGGTCCGGTGATTGCATCTCCTCCGATCAAAGAATTGGCGTCGCTGGCGCCTGGGTCTAGAGTCACTACATTGGCTGTGATTCATGCTGTGGGCGCGCTGAAACGCATTGTTACGAGGAAAAAAAATCGCTGGAAAAGCGGGAGCTGCTGCTCGTCGATGACTCGGACACAACTATGGTGTGTACGACTTGGGGGCAACTGGCTCATGATAACGGTGACATAGCCGAAGGCAGCGTCATCGTTCTAAAAGACGCCATGCTCTCGGATTACAACAACCTTCGTTCAGTGTCAATTGGTGTCGGTTCTGATATTCTTCATGAGCCTGCATTTGCTCGATCGGATCAGCTGCACCAGTGGTACAACGACTTGCCTGTTAATCACTCGTTCTCGCCGCTTTCTCTGACGTAGTTGCTGAATGGTTTCACCGATCGCGCGGGGCCACAACTCAAAGAAGTAGCTCACTTTTCTTTTTTCCTTGCTCGCAACTTGAAACGCAAAACATGTGCTGATTGTTGGTCATATTTCCAAATATATAGTTCCCATGATTGGCTATCCCAGCCTATGCACAGCCCTCGTTTTTACAAATCTTATGGTATTACCAGAAAGCTCTCGATAAAAGCAGCCCAATGCGAGTGTTGTTATTTAGTGTTACTCGTGAGAAATAAACTTAAAACCCATGCTCTCCAATTAGGTACGAAATAAAAGGTCAACTTTAGAGGCGATTATAACTGTATGAATAGCAGAATAAATGGTCAACTTTAGAGGCGATTATAACTGTATGAATAGCAGAATAAATGGTCAACTTTAGAGGCGATTATAACTGTATGAATAGTTCATGATCCGGATAATATCTGGCGGGCCGGCTTCGCGAGGCACGCGGACGCAGGACGAGGCCTAGTTCTCCTGGCACTGAAAACGGCGAGGCTGTGGTGTTTGCACCCCCACATCTCCAACACGACTGTAGTTACAGAAGCTGCCAGTCAAGTGTACACAGCAGCCCCTGAGGCAATTTTTAGTTCTGTATGACGAGTTGGTCAGAGATACCATCCCCTTTCGTGGCGAAAACCTCTGTTAAAAATCACTCCGAAGGTCGAGTCGGGCAAGGTCTGCAGAGCCAACATCAGGTAGTACTCTGTTACGAAGTTTAACATGGCGCTGCCGATAAAATGCCGCTAAATCCGCGATATAGCACCGCCGATAAATGCAGGCAGTAAGCACTGTCGTCGTTTTTGATGCAAGTTTGAGGCGGGTGAAGCGCACTTTACCCCCACTTCTTCCACTCCATTCCGTTCGGGGCCGACCGCTCCTTCTCGTAGTCCTTGTCGGCCACCTCCTTCCAGTTGGTGGACAGCACAGTGCCACCCGACGTTTGCTGGACAAATAGAGGAGCAACATCACACACACGCGTTAGAGCGCAACTATAATATCACGACGCAGAGCAGACGTACGAAGGACTTGTTCATGGCCTTGCGCGTGCTCTCATCAGCCTTGGAGTAAATATCGCGGAAGAGTTTCTGCATCGCCTCCTCGCCTTCGGGCTTCTCCGCCTCCAGCTCGTCGCCGATGGACTTCTCGATCTGGTTCCAGTCGCGGCTGCTCGCGTACGGACGCGGCACTTGCTCTGGCTTAGCCTCGAAGACAGCGGCAGCTCCGGTGACAACCTGTGCACCCGACTGGTACACGACCTCCTCAAGCTTGTCCCAGTGCATGCCGTTGCTCTTCTTCTTGAGTTTCAGCTCCACCTTTGAGCCCAGAACCTTATACGAGCTGTCGCCCGGGACAATTTCGTCAAAGAGAGCCCCGTTGTATGCCTCCACGAACTCGCCGTCCAGCTTCACCCGCACGAGAAGCTTCTTCGGCTCAATGGAGACTTCCGCATCCGCTTGAGCAAGCTTCTTCTGGAGGATTGACACCGTCACGTGCGTGCCTGACTGGTACCAATCATGACTAGCAATGCCAATACACCACGTCAGCAACAGCTCTCCGATCCACCGCATTCAATATCCTCTCACCGGATCGTCGGCTTCACCGGCATAGGTGCAACCACGGCAGCACTCTGGCTGCTTGGGGCTGAGGCTTGTGCTGGCGCAGGTGCATCCGGAAGAATCAGCTCGCCCTCGTCGTCAGCTGAAAACAAACAAAAAACAAGGGGACAGCACCAACCTTCGTTAGCAACCTGCTGCTGCCCATTGCCAGGATCTGTTGCAAATTTGCACTCACTGTCCATCTCGGCGTCGCACTTGCGGATCCACGTCTGGAAGCGCTTGACCAGCGCCTCGCTCGACTTGGGCGCCGCCTCTTTGCCGCGCTGGAACGCTCGCTTGGCCTCCGCGTACTTCTCCAACTCGAACTGGGCCATGCTGCAACCACGCAACCACGCAACTACTCGTCAACGTCTCCGATCTAAAGCTATTACACGGGTACGAACGCACCCGTGGCGCATGTGCGCCATGTGCAGCGTCGCGTCCAGTTCCGTGGCTCGCGACGCGTCGGCTGCAGCCTCGTTCAGCTTGTGCAGCTTCAGAAACGCCGCCGCGCGCTTGGACAGCGCGTCTGCGTCCTGCGGCTGCTTCTCCAGGGCGCGCGTGTAGCTGCGCACCGCCTCCTCGTACGCTTCGTCCACGAACAGAGCGTTGCCCTCGAGCTTGAACTCCATCTTGCTTTTTCTCGAGTCGCATCTTTTCGACCGCCTGGGGTCGTTTGGTTTTCCTTACAGCACTGTGCTCCAAAACCCTTGGCTAAAACTGGTCAGAATAAGCACACATGCTCCAAAACCCCTGCTAGAACTGGCCAATTAGCGCACAATCGGTGTCGACTCAAGGAATGGGTCGTCTGAACGGGGTCGTTTCTGTCTGTCAACGTGTAGCTGATTGTTTTTCCTAGCTATTCTGCTTGCTGCACGAAATCTATGAGGCCAAGCAAATGCAAGTGTCTAGCGGACACGGACGTTCAGGTACAAGTGCACGCGGCGCTGCAGCAACTGCTCGACCTCGTCCCGAGCCGCCATGCCCACGGAGCGGATGGTGTCGCCGTTATGTCCGACCACCATCTTGCGGACGCGAGCAGCAGGAACCTGCAGCATCAATCGTGCACGACGCACTAGTTAGATAGGCGACATACGGGTCATCAAACAGTACAAACAACGTACGAAGATATCTTGGTCGATGCGGATGCTCTTGTCCGTGAACTTGGTCCAGCCGACGTTCTCCTGCTCGAACGTGTACGGCAGCTCCTTATTGAATCGACAGAAGAGCTTCTCGCGGATGATCTCCGTCACCAAGTCCAGGTCGGACATGTCGGAATGCATCGACGAGTGGTAGCTCCACGGTCGGTCGACCGCCAGCGAAAGGAGGGTCTTCCTCAACTTGTCCATGCCGTAGCCCTTCATGGCCGACACCTTGATACTGTTGTCACCGATGTACGCCAGCGGGTCGATCTCCAACGATGATCCGTTAGCGTCGTAGTGCTTACCGTAGATCTCCTCAACCATCTGGGAGAGTTCCTTCACTTTGATATCCAGGTTCATCCTCTCGCGCTGGCCAACAAGATCGTACTTGTTCATCACGAGCATCGTCGGCGAGCATACCTGCGCCGATGTGGTCAGCACCTTCTCCAACGCCTGCAATGCTGCCTCATCAAGACGCTTCACCGAGTCCACAACCAGCATCGACAGATCCACACCCTGCAGCGTCTCCGCAGCCGTGGTCACCAGCGTCTGCACGTACTCGTGGGACTCCTTCGGCTTGATTAGTCCAGGCGTATCGTAGAACGAGAGCTGCGCATCGCCCTCCGTCAAGATGCCCAGAATACGGTCACGGGTCGTGTTGTACTTGGGCGACACCGCTGACACCGTCACATTCAACAACCTGTTCATGATGGACGACTTGCCTGCGTTCGGACGTCCGATCACTGCGAGGTCCAAGGCCTTGGGGTTGGACGGTTCGTCCGGGATCAAGAACTCGCGCTCCACCACGTTGTCCGGTGCTGCCTGGATGTTCGTGAACTGCTTGTCCTTCATCGACACTGGTCGTCGCGCGGGGATACGCCCCGTGCTCCTGTATCTCTCGTCCTCCGCCTCCTTCTCCGCTCTGGAAGTCCGTCCATCGTCGAAGTGCAGCGGCTTGGACGAAGTCTCTCGTTCACGCGTCGGTCGTCGACCCACGAAGCCCTTGTTGCGGGGGTCAAAGGAGCCCGTGCCATCGTTCTCCTCGTCCTCGTCGTCCGGTAGTAGGCCTAGGCGCCGCATCCGCCGCTTGTTCTCGATCTCCTTGCGCGTTCGCGCCGGCATCACAGCGGGCGGGACAGCCACCGTGCGCTGGCGCATCTTGGCCCATTCTCGGTCGATCTCCTCGAGCGTCGGACGCGGCGGCTCTTCCACACGCGACGGCGCCTCGTGTCGCTCGCCCTTGCGCTGCGGCTGGCGCTGGTCCTTCTGCGGCTTGTTCTTCTTCCTGTTGTTGTTGTTGTTGTTGTCGCCGGCAGCGCGGAAAGCCTCGCGCTTGGCTTGGCTGCGCTTGGAGCGGTAGGTGGCCACGAGCACGCGGCCCCGGGGCAGCGTACGAGCCGACGCGGCGCGGCGCAGCAGCAGCTCCATCCAGCGATTGAGTGGCAACGAGTAACAAGACCCAACCACCCAGATGGGTGATACAGTGCTGCAGCAGGACCAAAAACCTCGGCAAAAGCACAAAAACCGCCGAGAAACCGCCACGAAAGCGCTGACGTTGTTAATGACGTCGGCAATACCCCTAAAAAACCGTTTTTCAGGGGTATCGCCGACGTCATTCACAACGTCAGCGGCAGTGGATTGGTAGTAGTCTGAAAATGGATATCGCGAGTGGCGATAATATGAGTACTACTGATATGACTAATACTATTGTTTTCGGATTAGTACTGCTAATTGACATACTAGCCAAAAATCTGACGATATAGCACTACTAATCTTGAAGAACCTAGGCCGCGCGCAATTGGTGCCCTCCCCCCCCCTCCTGTTCGCTCATTCTTCGACTTACCACACTGGATTCACTACCGGTGAGATGTGGTAAGATTGACTGTTGCTGAGGAGCACCATAAAATTCGGCATAAATTTCTGCGTATCCCCGACGCAGCAGAATCGGCCAACGACAGAACTTTGAAAGAGACGAGGGAACTGCTTCAGATCGAACACCGTGTCATGTATAAGGCTACGTATGAAAACACTGATCAGATCAATGCGGCATCAGGTTCTGCTTCGAGTTCGTCGCGATGGGAATGCAATACTACTACTTCAGACACCGAGCGGGGTTTATTATGCGGGGAGGAAATATCACAGCGTGCCGAGGAAAACGCTGCTAGCGCCACCCTGAACGCCAAGGCTGATGCAGTATTGGAGGAATGGCTGAGAGTAGCGAAGTGCCAGTATGAAGACGAGTGAGTGCGAGAAGATTGTTGCCAAGCTGAGCATGCGAACAAACGAACCGCTCGCGTGTGGAACGTCGAGCAGATTTGTCAGCACATCGAGCCGAGTGCAGCAGTTGGAGAACAGTTGGAAATCGTCGACAGGGGTGGGCGCCGTCAGCTGCGTCAGCTCGTCCTCGAAGGCGACCCAACTCCGTCCCAACTGTGGCTGCCGTCTCGACCTCGTCACCCGAGGCCGGCGGCTCGTTGTCACTCATTGCTGCAGCATCCGCCTTGACACCCCCGTGTTTCTTCCCATTCTTTTGCTTACCGCCTCTACGGATGCGCAGGTCTTTCGTCACCACGGAGTGCAGCGCCGGCCCCGCGGCGCCGCTATGGCACGCGATAACGAGGCGGTCCATCTGCCCCAAGAACCCTGGCGTCGTGTCCATATTGCTGTCGATAAAGTTAGCCATGTGTGCCGCTGGTGTTCCGAGGAAGGACGGGAAAGGTATTCAATTGCGAAGCTTGCACGCGTTTGACTGGGACGGGGATGTTCAACCGCGTTTCAAGAACGTGTGTTTTCGGCAGTCATGAGTCCGCTGCACACAAGGGCTGACAACGAGCGAGCCCAGCGGCAGCTTATTATACGCCATACTCGTCTTGAAATCCAACGCATGGATGCGAGGAAGTAGTAACAATGATATTCGCTGGATTTAGCATTTTTCACTATCACTACACTTACAATTTCAATCATGGACGGGACATCAACCGAGGGACACTATTATCCTTTTCTCCCAAATGGATTAGAGACAGAACTTAGAAGGAGTTAAATTGATGTTAAAGTGCTAATGCATTAGCGACGGAGACTTTGCGAGGGGGTATTGGTACAGCGACTCTCGGCCGCCCCTGGCCGACTTTGCCCCTCTACACGACTCTCCTACTTGACTTTTGGGGAACGCTACGCAACGAGTGGGGCTGGGCTCGACTCGACTGGACTCGGTCTCGCGTCGGCGGCGCCTCAGCCCGAGAGGCTGACGCCCGACATCTTGCCCGTGAAGCGGCGCTGCAGCGCTGCGTGGCTGATGCCGCCGCGCGTCCGGCTGCCGCCGTGCGTGTTGAGCGGCTCGTTCTCCATGACGCCCTTACCGTCGGCCGTGAGCATCTGCATGATCTCCTTGCACGAGCGCGACAGCTCGTCCTTGTTCTTCAGCGCGCGGAACAGCTCCAAGCACTGCGACTTGGTCGGCGAGTCTGCAGCAGCAGCAGCAGCAGCAACGGGGGTTAGTCACGTGGGGGCAGACACGACGGCAGCGATGGCAGCGCACCAGCGTCAACCGATGAGGTCTTGGACATCTTGGCGAGGCGGCGCGGGTGCTTGCTTGCTGGCGGGCTGGGTCCGGTCGAGGGGCGGTGCGCACGAGCTGGCAAATTGCAAACTGAGCGCTCCAATGCCAAGGCGGGCACGACGGCAACGGGCGCGATCCGTTGCCGAGACCAGCGAACTTCAACGTCCCATCCCAGCGACTCTTGGTTGGCCAAAATCCAAGCTGGCCAATCGGAAGGCCCCAACTTAAATCTGTGGAAAGAATCCACGCGGTCTGATTACAGTGCCGAGACCACCGGTAGAAAGCCATTGGGATCGGTCTTGTGCGCTGCTGCGCGCGGGGTCTGTTGTTGCTGGCCGCTGCGAGGCGAGCAGCTCCTGGCACTGCACCGCATCGAGCTGATACCAGGGGGCTGGTCGTGGCGCTTGGTGAGCCCAGGGGCGACCTTGATCCGCCTGGAGTGAGGCCAGGGAGGCAATGGAGAACCCGCGCAGCGTGTGCTTTGCCTTATTCGGACACTCGGCGCTACCTCGCACTGGTAACGGCGGCGGCAGGGCAGCAAAGGCCTTGCACCGCAGTGCTGGGAATGGCGAGGTGGTGACCACCTGCCACCGGCTTTAAAAGTACCTTCTTGCTCGGAGAACAGCGTAACTACTGTTTGGCTGCGACCGACGTTTCATGGCCGTATGCTTCATGCCGTATGCGCAAACTGTCCGGAGGCCATACCCCTGGTGATAGCAGTGCCGCTAGCGTGTGTTTTGCAGCTGTAGCAGCTCTCTCCGCTGCTCACCGAAGAGAATATCAACGAGTTCTTGGGGTATCTCTATGCTGCAGTCAGGTTCTCCCAGCAGCGTAAGAATCACCGTCTTCCTGCACTCACCTCCAAAACCACCGAGCGTCTATCCGCAGCAAACGCAAAACTCGACACTTTCTGTGGCTCGGGCTGTAGGTCGGAGCGTCTTTTGTTCACTTCATGGGGATCTACCGGATTGTACGCGCTATGGCTGTTCCTGCGCGCTCTGCGCCTGCCCAAAGAGCTCCTTCACACTCTGCATGACAACCTCAAACGTGCCCGATGAACGGTCCTTCAGTCCGATGGCCGCCAGGATCGGCAGACCGACAGGAACACTACGCAAGCAACCCCGTTCGTTAGTGCCATCTCTTCTACCATCCTAGTCCACACAGCTCAACTCCACTCCCAGCAACTTACCCGAAGTGCTCCAGAAACTGCCGCGCGTACACCAACAACAGCGGGTCGTCGCGCCGCCCAAGACGAATGTGGATGTCCGGCTGGAGCTTGCCGCTGATCGAGTCCTTCTGATGCGCCTCCACCTGCCGCAGCACACCACAACATCACACACGCACCGTCAGCCACGTACACACCAACGGACACCAAGCTGCCGTCTATCTCCGCCGCCTACCAGAGTGCCGAAGGTGCCCAGCTGCGTCACGGCGATGAACACCCGGTCCGCGAAGATCGAGACGGCGATATCCGTCGGGACCCCGTTGATATCCTGCCCAGAACAAAGCCATCAGTCCAAGTGCAACACGCCTAGGCCGTCTGCCTCCGCTCGAGGCAGCACCTTCCGGTCTTGCTTCGTGTGCAGCGCAGGTGGTGTCGTCGCCTCGGCCATGGTTGTCCCCTGGTTGAGCAATAAATTGCCAAGTGAGTTAGATTCAAGCCTTATGTGATTAGAGGGGGGATCCGTATGCGCATGAGAGGGGTAGTAAGAATACTCTTCTCCCATTGGTCAAAAGGCTGTTCGGGTTTTCTGGTCCGACAATACAGCGGAGAAGAAAGCTTACAACAAGCCCGAGAGAACGCTTGTCGCCCGTAGTCCCGGTCCCCGTCCCGCGTCGCTCGCAGCTTCAGTCGATCAGGTAACACGCACCCCCCGTGCGCAGCGGTGCCTGCGTCGTCTCGGCCCCCAAAAGGCGCGCGGAATCCCGTCGCCCCCAGCTCCAGGGGAGACTTTTGCGCGTCGCTCCGACGTCCTAACGACATGTGCCGTATGTTGTGGCCACGCAGTTCCAAGGCGCGATGGACGGCTACGACCACTTGTTCAAGCTCCTGCTGATTGGAGACGCCGGCGTCGGCAAGAGCAGGTGCGTGGCTGCGGGCGGAGCTGTGCACTAGTGGCGGATCCTGACCCCGTTGTGCCGTGCTGCTCAGTATGCTGCTTCGATTCACGGACGACACGTTCGACGACAACCTGCAGAGCACAATTGGTACGACACTGAGTCAGCCATTTGGGGTGGGGGGCACAGCGGGGCTTGCTTGGAGTGGCCTGGCCTTTGCTGGACAGCCGGAGCAGGGGCGCTGATTAAAGTGGCTGGTGTGCTGCAGGTGTGGACTTCAAGGTGAAGATGATGCAGGTGGATGGCAAGAAGATCAAGATGACGATTTGGGACACCGCCGGACAGGAGCGCTTCCGCACGCTGACCAGCTCGTATTATAGAGGCGCGCAAGGCATCGTCCTGGGTGAGCAAGAGCAGCGTGGAGGGGGTGTTGGTGGCGTTTCTTACGCTGGTGTTTTCTTTTGCTGCGAGTAGTGTACGACGTCGCCCGGCGGGACACGTTTGAGAACCTGGACCTGTGGCTGCAGGAGGTGGAGGTGTACAGTCCGGCTGGCGGACGCGATGTGGTGAAGCTTCTTGTTGGTAACAAGATTGACAAGGTACGCTCGGTCGTGAAGAGCTGGACGGCATGCGAGACGAGGTCTCACTAACCGCCGATACTGACAGGAACGAGTGGTGAGCCGTCGCGAGGCGGAGGACTGGGCGCGGTCTAAAGGCATGCTGTTCGTCGAGAGCAGTGCAAAGACCAAGATCGGCATCCAGCAAGTGTTCAACGAAGTAGTGCAAAAGGTGCGTTGCACCGAGGACATTCTTTGTTTTTTTCTCTCTCACTGACGTAACATACTTTGACTGGCGGTATTGGCAACGCTGTGCTTCAGATCCTGGAGAACCCTGCACTTCTGTCCAACACGGCACCGCGCAGTCGCGGTCGGAAGCTAGACGGCAAGGCGGAGAAGAGCGGCGGCGGCGGCAGCGGGTGCTGTTAGAGAGACCCACGGTTTTGTTGTTGATGTCCACCTTACCTGCTGGCAGGCCGCGGCGACTGCGTGGTCACGGGCCGTTCTTGCGTGTGCGCGGGTCCTCATCTCACCACGATGAGGGCTGGCGCGGGAGGGAGAAGGGTCGTTGACACGTAGCCTGCTGTTGCTGCCGCCGTGGTCCATCAGCGTAGCGCCGGCGTTGTATTTACTGTGATTGGCGTGCGTGGCTGACGTCGAACACCTGCGGGGCCGGAGGGCGGAGAGCGAGCAGAGGTCGGAAGAAGGAGAAACGGGGCCGCGACGGCCCCAAGCAGAAACACAGTGAGGCAGAGCAGGAAAGGCTAGCAATACATGTTCTTCAGGACGGCGTTGGTACATGTATTTCGCGACGCTGAGTCAGCCCCCTGCACCGCCACGAGTTGACTTGGCCACGTCAGCGGGCGGTTTTGTTTACAGGTGGTATGTGAACCGATGCGCTGGCCACAGTGCGATCCACAGTGCGATCGCGGGATCGCGGCCGAGCCAAGCCATGTCGCACCGCGACTTGAGCCCGTGGCAATGGTATCGGAGACCAAGGCGCCTTCGCCACCGAGCTGGGACTTGCCAGGCCGCGTGGCACATCCGTGCTCGACATTGTTGAGCGGGCGCCATGTTGCACGTTCATGTGCCTGCCACGTTGGCAGCTTATCAACATGGCACCACCGCGCTGATCGACCGACGGCAGGGGGGGGGGGGGGGGGGGGGGGGGGGGGGGGGGGGGGGGGGGGGGGGGGGGGGGGGGGGGGGGGGGGGGGGGGGGGGGGGGGGGGGGGGGGGGGGGGGGGGGGGGGGGGGGGGTGTGGGGG
>JAGDFM010000210.1:0-41336 GCA_019155715.1 Phytophthora pseudosyringae | reverse complement strand
CCACCGCGCACCCCCCCGCTGACCCCCCCACGGCCCCCCCCCCCCCCCCCCAATTCCCCGATCGACTTCGCGAGGGATCTGCGCGGAAGACCGTGACTTACCGTACGCCTGCACAGGTGCGGGTTCAAACTCAGTCGGGAAGGCGCCGGCATCCAGCAGCGTCCTGGTCGGCGGCATCGATTTGAGGTCAAATCGCGGCACCTATCCTGCGCGAAATATTGCCGCGGCACGGCCTCTACACGGCGCAGCGTTCTCACGCCGACGGACGCCTTCAACAGCGGGCGAGCGAGCGTGCAGCGAGGCCGCCGCCGCCCGCACGCGCACCGCGGGTCATACGCTACAGAACACGTCGCGCCGGCCGAATGTATCCATCCTCCCCAGCGCCGCGACCGGACGCTGCAAAGCAAGCCCCGGTTCGTCATTGGGCGAAACTTAGGGCGTAGACGGGTATTCGCTGTGGTCCACTCAAGTCGTGTCCGTTTGTACTTCCCAGCTGGCGCCCAGAGAAGTCACACTTCAAATCGCCCACGCGCAAGCCCGCGGGGCGGAGAGCCCTCCGCCACACTACAAAAGGCTTCGCCGCCCGCGCCCCACGCTTCCTCGGACTCTCGTTTGCTGCCCGCCGGCAGGCCTTGCTCGCTTTCGAGTCGACCTGCTCTAGCGCGGGCCGTGGGACGCCCCGCCCTTTCTTTCGATCTTCCGGCCGTTCTGCCCCGAGAGCCACCCAAGTCTCAGGTCCCAAGTCTCCATGGACAGCAAGGCGAAGAAGCCCAGCCAGAAGAAGAGCAAGGCCACGGCCACGGCCGGCACGCGCCGCTCGCGGCGGGACAGCAACTGCAGCAGCGGCAGCGGCCTCGACGCCGACGAGCGCCGGCCGGTCATCGCGTCGGCCTCCTCCACGCGCGTCTCGTCGGGCATCCACCCGCGGCTGTTCCGCGTCCTGAACGAGGCCAACGCGCCGGTGCTGGCCATGGCCGCGACGGGCCACGTGACCTTCTGGAACAACAAGCTGGCGCAGCTCTCCGGGCTGCCGAGCGCGGACGTCGTGGGCCGCCCCGTGACGGAGCTCGTGACGGCCCCCAAGGCGGCCCAAGTCACGCGCGGACTGGAGCAGGCGCTGGCCGACGGCCACGCGACTGTGAGCGACCTTGAGATCGAGCTGAACACGCCCGAGCTCGGCCGCAACCTCACGCTGCTCGTCAACTTGACCGTCGACGTGGACGACGACAAGGCGCCGACCGTCGTGGCCGTCGGGCAGGACGTCACCGTGTGGCAGCTGCAGGGGTCGCAGCACGCGCGAGTCGCGCAGCAAGCGAGCGCCCCCATCGTGGAGCTCGATCGCGACGGACGCATTGTCCTATGGAACCCGAAGGCCGAGGCGCTCACGGGCTACAGCATTGGCCAAGTCATGGGCACGCTGCTTGTTGACCTGGTGCACGAAGACTTCCGCGTGCTTGTGGGCGAACTGCTGGCGCGTGTTGCATCGACCAACACGTCTGTGTCGGAGTTCGAGTTGCCGCTCAAGACAGCCAGCGGCGCGCGCGTAGAGCTGCTGTTGAGCCTCACGCCGCAGGCCAGTGTTGACGGAGCGGGCACGACTGTGAACCGCATCGTGGCCATCGGACAGGACGTGACGGCGCGCAACGCGAGCGAGATGGAGTACAGCAAGCTGGTGGATTCGGCCAACGCCCCCATTTTCGGTGTGGACACGGAAGGATGCGTTGTCATCTTTAACAAGAAGGCTGCCCAGATTAGCGAGTACTGGCCTGGCGAGGTCATGGGCGTGGACCTGGTGTCGTTCCTGATCCACGAAGACTACCGCGAGGAAGTGGCGGCAGTTTTCCAGAAGGCGCTGCAAGGCATCGAGACGGCCAACTTCGAGTTCCCTCTCATCACAAAACATGGCCGGAAGGTGGAGATCCTGCTGAACGCTACGCCGCGCTACAGCCATGCCGGTGCCATCGTCGGCGTGGTCGGCATTGGACAAGACATTACGGAACGAATCGTGCAGGAGCAGGAATACACCCGCCTCATCGACGCGGCCAACGCGCCCATTGTGGGTGTGGACAAGAAGCTCCGCGTGACGATTTGGAACAAGAAGGCGGCCACGATTACAGATTACTCGTATGTGCAAGCGATTGGCAGGAATCTCCTCAGTTTTATTGCTGAGCATGCACGCGACACGGTCGCAGACGTCCTGTCGAAAGCTATGGGAGGCGTTGAAACTGCGAACTTCGAGTTCCCCTTGATGACGAGGGGCGGGAGGCAGCTGGACATCTTGCTGAATGCTACACCACGCTTCGATCAAAGCGGAAAAATCACTGGTGTCGTCGGTATCGGGCAAGACTTCACCGACCAGCGCGCCCAGGAAGAAGAATACATTCGACTGATTGATACGGCCAATGCGCCGATTTTTGGTATCGACATGGAGGGACGTGTGGATATTTGGAACCGCAAGGCTGTAGCTATTACAGAGTACACGGTACTGGAGGCACGAGGAACACGCCTCGTCGAGAGTTTTATTCCGCACGACTACCGTGCAGGAGTGTCAGATGTTATGTCGAAGGCTATGGAAGGAGAAGGCACAGCCAATTTCGAGTTCCCCCTTATTACAAAAACTGGCCGCCGTGTAGATATTCTGCTGAACGCCACGCCGCGCTACAACCAGCACGGTGACATTGTGGGCGTTGTTGGTATTGGCCAGGACATTACCGAGCGTATCGTGCAGGAGCAGGAGTACAGCCGCCTAATTGACACAGCCAATGCGCCCATTTTCGGGGTCGACATGGCAGGCCTTGTAAATATTTGGAACGACAAGTCTGCTGAAATCACGCAGTTCCCAGCTGACGAGGTCATCGGAAAGGACTTGGTGCAGGAATTTATCTCGGAGGGGTACCGCTCGGCTGTGGGCTTGGTGCTGTCGCAGGCATTGAACGGAGTGCAAACCGCCAACTTTAATTTCCCGCTCATCACCAAGTCTGGACGTCGCGTGGAGATCTTGCTGAACGCCACCCCGCGGTATAATGAGCTAGGAGAAATTGTCGGTGTGGTGAGTATTGGGCAGGATATCACGGAGCGTATTGCTCAAGAACAAGAATACAGCCGCCTTATTGATACTGCCAACGCTCCCATCTTTGGAGTAGACAGCGAAGGTCGCGTAAATATCTGGAACAAGAAGGCTGCTGAGATTATGCAGTACTCTACCGATGAAGTGGTGGGGGAAAATCTAGTGGAAAAGTTCATCACGCAAGACTACCGTGAAGCAGTTGATGCAGTCCTGTCGAAGGCTCTCGATGGAGCTGAGACGGCAAATTTCGAGTTCCCACTGGTCACAAAAGCAGGCCGTCGTGTGGAAATTCTGTTGAACGCCACGCCTCGGTTCAATGAGCACGGAAAGGTTATTGGTATGGTGGGCATTGGACAGGATATCACTGATCGTATTGCCCAAGAACAGGAGTACGCGCGATTGATTGAAAAGGCAAATGCTCCGATCTTTGGTGTGGACTCAGAGGGAAAGATCAATATCTGGAATCACAAGACGGCTGAAATGACACGATTCTCAAAGGAAGAAGCAGTTGGCAAGGACTTGATAAGCTGGGCCATTCCTGAAGAGTACCGTGATGCCGTGGAAACCATCCTGTGGAAGGCCCTGGAGGGTGATGAAACTTCAAATTTTGACGTTGAACTAAAGAAAAATAACGGTCGCACTGTAAACATTCGTATGAATGCGACTGCGAGGTTTGACCAGCACGGTGGGATCGTGGGTGTCGTGGGCATCGGCCAGGATTTGACCGACCGCATTGTGCAGGAGCAAGAGTACACACGTCTAATTGACACGGCCAACGCGCCAATTTTTGGTGTGGATGCGAATCTGTGTGTAAACATTTGGAACAAGAAGGCAGCCCAGATCACTAAATACTCCACGGCTGAAGTTATTGGCGAGAATCTGGTGGAGACATTCATCTCTCCGGAATACCGACCTATCGTGGCGGATGTGTTCAGTAAGGCTCTAAATGGTATCCAGACTGCAAACTTTGAGTTTCCACTAATCACACGCCCCGGCACGCGAATTGAGATTCTTCTGAATGCCACACCTCGCAACGACATGCACGGCAATATCGTTGGTGTGGTGGGCATCGGGCAGGACATTACTGACCGCATCGCGCAGGAGCATGAATACTTCCGCTTGATTGATACAGCAAACGCTCCCATCTTTGGTGTGGACACCTTTGGTTGCATCAATGAGTGGAATCAGAAGATCGAGGAGATCACGGGTTACCACAAGTCGACAGTTCTTGGTCTATCGCTGGTGGATGCTTTTATCAATGCTGAGAATCGACCGGAAGTGCGAAAGCTACTGAACCAGGCATTAATTGGCATTGACGTCGAGGAAATGGAATTGCCTATGACCACCGCTGCTGGACGGTCCTTGCTGCTGCTTGTGAATGCTTCGAGCAAGAAGGATATGCATGGTAACATTCGGGGTGTGATCGGCGTGGGCCAAGATTACACAGCGAAGAAGCACATGGAGGCGGCTAAGGTGAATTTCCTGGCTTCGTTCAGTCACGAGCTACGAACACCTTTGAACGGCGTGCTCGGTATGCTGGAGCTCTTGCGCGACCAAAAGCTGGACAAGACGCCTGAGCGCTACGTGCACATCGCATACATTTCCGGATCGCTACTACTGAATTTGATCAACGACATCCTCGACCTGTCGAAAATTGAAGCAGGGCACATGGAGATTTCAGCGGACCCATTCCATATGCAAGACCTACTGGAGTACTCAGTGGAGATTTTCAAGTTCAAGGCGCGCGAGAAGCACATCAAACTTACGTTGGAATGCTCACCAAAGGTTCCAAAGCGCGTAATTGGCGACGTGAGTCGACTACGCCAAGTACTACTGAACTTACTTTCGAACGCCATTAAGTTCACGAACGCGGGATCGATCACAGTCCGATGCAACATGGTGCCATCACCGGACCTTCCGAAGCACTGTGTGAAGCTTCTGTTCCAAGTGATCGATACAGGTGTCGGCATGGATGATGAGGAGAAGTCGCGCTTGTTCTCGTTGTTCACAAAGCTTGAGCGCACACGCAAGAACAACCCCACTGGCTCTGGATTGGGTCTTGCTATCTGCAAGCAACTTGTGGAGCTTATGGACGGGGATATTGACGTAGACAGCGAGCTGGGTGAGGGCTCCGAGTTTTTCTTCACGGTTGTTGTGCGTCGCCCTGAGGACGAAGAAGATGAGCTCATTCAGAAGGTCCCGGCTGTTATAGTCGCTGAAGATGGAGCTACCCCCTCGCTAGCTGCCAGCAATGCGAGACATAACGCGTCTATGTCGGAGCTCGTTCCCAAGCATGCTCGGATCTTGGTGGTGGAAGACAACGAGTTCAATTGGGAAGTCGTCAAGAGCTTTTTCATGGAGGACAATCACCTGCTTCAGTGGGAGACAAACGGCCTGGACGCTTATCAGATGTACGAGGAGCATCACGATTCATACGACATTGTGCTGATGGACTGTGAGATGCCAATCATGAACGGGTACGACTCCACCCGCAACATTCGCCTTTTTGAAAAGCAGCACAAGCTTTCGCGTATCCCTATCATTGGTGTCACAGCTTATGCAATGAGCGGGGATCGGAAGAAGTGTCTGGACGCTGGAATGGACGAGTTTATCGTCAAGCCAATCTCGAAAACTGAACTGCGGAAGGCTATCCGCAAGTGGATGCGTGTTCGTTTCCTTGGCCAACACTGCCCTCGACCCTCTGTAGATGGTGCCGATTTTGATGTTTTATCCAACCAAAACGCAGCTAACTTGGTGGCGGCGTCTAGGCACAAGGAGAAGCTGGACCTAGACCGAGCCATCTCGGACCTCGAGCTCGAGGATCCAATGATGATCGGTCAGCCTGGTGGAATTCAAACGGCAGCGGGCTCCGAGGCGCTGCTCATGTCGCTTACAACTATCAGCGAAAGCAAGAGCAACTCAACAAGCTCGGGAACTCTTGGACGTACGCTTGGCTCAGTGGAAGTTCAGCGCGAGGCGCCTAAAACGTCGAGTGCAGCGCAACCACCGAATGGAATGCCATCGCACCCTGGAAACTTAGTGAATGCGTCGAATATTGTCGGCACGAACTTGTTCGCAGCAGCGAAGGCAGCGGGAATCTACCCGATGAATGCGACAGAACCTACGCCCTACTCGACTCCAAACTCGTTTTCGTCGAGCGATGGCAACAATCAGCAAGACGCTGGGGACAATGCGACCAGCGCGACTGTTGTGGCGAACAAGCCAGCTCGCGCGCACTCGACGACGATGGCCCCCGAAGATGTTGTGATTCCAACCGGTGATCCGATCGATTATTCGCTGGGTGTGGAGCAGTGTGGTGCTAATGAGAGTTTGTTCGTGAGCCTGCTGGAGAAATACGCGGGCTTGAGCGACGAGTTCATGAGGCGTATCGAGGACGCCTACACTACTGGCGACTTCGTCGTGCTGCGTCGCGAAAGCCACTCGCTCAAGGGGTCGTCGGCCTACGTCGCAGCTCTGCGCGTGTCCAAGGCTGCATTCCGCATGCAACTTGCTACCGAGCAGGTGATGGAGGCGAGTGCTACGGCCGAGGACCAAACCTCGTTGCAGGACGCGTTCCAGCTGCTGAAGAGCGAGTACCGAGCGCTGCGTGGCTATCTTCGCCGCAATTTTTCTTTCCGCGCGGGTGCTGGCAGTGGCAACCAAGAAGCCAAGAAGAAGAACAATGGAGCAGGAGGAGCCGACAACGCCTGCGTCGTCATGTAAGCCAAGCGGTGGGCATCGGTGCTGTATTTGCTTTTTATAAAGTCGGCGACGAAGCAGTGAATGGTCAATGGAGGGCTTTCGAGCAGCTTGGCCGCCGCATCTTTCACTGCGCCGCGGAAATGTAACTTATAATTGATAGTCTTGCTTTGGTATCTGCTGCAGTTGTTGAGTTCATCCGTATGGAGTCATTTGGACTGTTGCTTGGCGTCGCCGAAGTAGGTCTCCTCGATATCATGAAGCAGGTCGTTCATGACTTCTTGGAACTTGACGCAAACGAGGGAGCGGCTAACGCCGATCTGCTCGGCGAACCGTGATAGTTTGCTGATGGGCAAGCAAGAGCAACCATCGAGTGGTAAGTACAAACTACAAATGCGAATTACCATGGGAACTTACACTTTCTGCATGGCAGGGAGAAGCTGAAGCCACGCCACGATGTCGTCCAGCGTATACCCGTGCTCCTTGATGAGCTCCTTCGCGTCTTTGAAGTAGTGTTCGGCCACCTTTTGTACGATCTCGTCCACCTCCGCTTGCTCTTTGCTTCCGTCCTCGCCATTTCTCTTCGCGTCGTCGTCGGGGTCCTCTGCGGTCCGCCGAGTGCCTGGACTCGGCGTCGCGGCCTGGTCACCGCAGTATCGCTGGATGAACTCGTGGTTGAGTAGCTGCTTCACGCTCCACCGCTCGGTCTGGTCCTTCTTCAGGCATTTGTCTAAGAAGTCGCAGAACAGCCCCGAGAACTCGCCCTCCGGCAGTCGAGGAGGCTGCCAATTCAAAACAATTCAAAACAATTCAAAACAATTCGTCAGAGCTGTCTGTAGCTTCAGCAAGGGCTCACGGTACAGAAACTTACCGGCTCGTTGCGGATCATGTGCAGAAGCTCCCAGTACCCTCCTCGCGACGAGTACGGGAACTTGCCAAGAGCACAAGTCATGATGGAGAGGCCAAAAGACCACACGTCCGACTTGTACGAGTATTCCTGACACCAAAACGAGTTGGTCAGCTCCAGCAAACAAAGCGTACGAAAGAGAAGAGAGGGGGCACATTTACCTCGCTGGCGATACGCTCCGGGGACATGTACGTGAGCGTCCCGACAAAAGTCGTGGCCTTCGCCATGGAGTTCTCCATTTCGCGGACTATCCCAAAGTCTGAGACTTTGACGTCGCCAAAATGATTGATG
This sequence comes from Phytophthora pseudosyringae, assembly GCA_019155715.1. Classification (NCBI taxonomy): domain Eukaryota; phylum Oomycota; class Peronosporomycetes; order Peronosporales; family Peronosporaceae; genus Phytophthora; species Phytophthora pseudosyringae. The sequence continues at coordinate 33,372 of JAGDFM010000210.1, read as the reverse complement.
AGAAGATTGCTGGGTTTGATATCACGGTGGAGTTGGTGAGTGCTGTGGAGAAACGCGAGCCCCTTGAGCACTCGGAGGGAGATGTTGGCCAGCACCACCTCACTCGTGCACCCTCCGGTGTCCACGATGTCCTGCAACGATCCGCCGTCCATGTACTCGACCACAATGGAAACGTTGCCCTCGTTCGGGTTCATGAAGGCGTCGTACAGACACACCAGCTCCGGACAGGCCACAGTCTGTCGCGCTGACTCGGCAACTTCAGCGTCCGGCAAGGCCGACAGATTGTTGTACAGAGACTTCAGCTCCGCGATGAGTTGATGCCGCTTCTCGTGCTCGAACACGGGAATGACTTTGACAGCCACGAGCATGAGCGACGGCACGTGGAGAGCCTTGTGCACCACGCCGCTAGCTCCACGGCCAAGCACTCCAAGCTTCACCAGGTGCTTCTTGGTGTTCGAAGGCTGCGGTCGCCTGCCCGATGCAGTACTCGAAGGTCCATCCAAGTCTCGGTCGGGTGACCGAGTCAGCCCAGTCTGTTTGATCTGGAAGCCCACCGCGTCAAAGGTTCCCGACGCGGACAAGTCGTACGACCGCTCCAATCCATCCGAGCTGCCGGCGTGCAGATCCAGTTGAAAGTCGGAGCCGAGGCCTTGGACGAAGTTGCGCTGGATGCCTCTTTTGCCGGCGGACGAGGCTGTAGGCGATGTCGAAGTGCCTGGTCTTGCGCTTGATCCAAAGCCGCTCGGACCCGACAGCTTCGGACTTCTTGTCGCTTGCCGACCGGGTGCTCCCTGGGCAGGAGGACAAGCAACATTCAGCTCTAGATCCGCGATTTCCAGCTTGATCTGAGCAGGTCGAAGACGCGCCAGACGCTCCTCGCCGCTCTTCTTCTTCTCGGCAGCTTTGGGCTTGCGACCTCCTTCTCCCGCTGCAGCTTCGTCCGGTTCCGTCCGCATCGATCGAATTCGTCTCATGTCGTTGGCTAAAGACTGCACACTGCGCGCTGCATGGAGGGAGCTGTCGCCTGCGTGATCCGTCTTGCTCTCGGCTTGAGCGTCCGCGTGACCCGAATCTTCCCCTGGCATCGAAGGCGACGAGGAGTTCGCGGGGCGATGGCGATCCAGAATCTTCACTTCTGGCTGCTTGAGCTTGGACTCTTTCACGCCGCTGTCAGCACGCGCCAGAGGTGACGCTTTGTCCTCGGCATCGGCGGGGCGAGAGGCGCTGTTTGTTCACACAAAATTGTCAAAATGGAAGCACAAATGTCCACACAGAGCTAGGTAAAGTATTAACGCACGCTCGTCTCTCGTCTGTCGGCGTAGCGAATCGTGACGGCATGGAGGACGCCTTGGCCTCGGCCTTCGCCTTGGGGTCGACCTGTAGCTGTAGCAGCAGCAGCAGAAGACGCGTGTTACAATGAGAGGAGGTTTTCAGGTGAAGGAGCTCCCCGGACCTGCGGCTTGGCCTCCCATTCCTCGGTGGCTTTCATCATGACGGCGAGTCCTCACGGGCGGGGAAGGAAACAATGGAGCAATGCGTTGGGACACATCCGATGGTTCGTTACGCCTTGAAGCGACGCGAAAGATTTCCAACGGACTTTCACTATTGCTCAAGTTGAAGTTGTCGAGATGGCTACATGTGCAACATGCGGCGCAGCTCCGTGACCTGGCCCCGAGGGTACGGCGGGCGGCGGGCGGCGAACGCTTCGGTGGCCGATTTCCTGGCGCTCTGCTCCTTCTCGACGCAGTGAAGGTCTTGCACGCGCTGCTTGGCCGCAGCTTTCACGTCTTTGGGCTTGGCCATCTTGCCAGTGAGCACGGCCTGCTTGATGTCGGCCGTGGCTGACGGGATCTGCCTCTTCACAAAGAGCTGGCCGTCTTTTGTCTCCAGCCACTCCCGGGCAGCAGCTGCAGCCGCCTTCACGTCTGCGTCCACGTGCTGCCGCTCCTCGGCTTTGCGTCGCCTCTCCGCGAGCTCGAGCGTCTCTCGCCACAGCGTTTCGGCTTGTGGGACCAGCAGCTCGGAAATCTCCATCACGGCAGCTAGCTGCTCTTGGACTTGGGCAGAGCCTCGAGCTCGGACGAGATCCTCGTTGCGTCGGATGCTCAGCATCTTCATGCGAAGGTTGCACAAAGGGTTCACGCCCAGCAGTAACGCGTGCACCGTGAGAGTCGACAGACAGCGATTCCGGTCGAGCTGCAGCTTGGCGATGTCCAGCGGCTACAAGCACCGCAGTTAGCGCTTGTACAAGGCAAATGACACGGGGTTTGTGGCTTAACTTACCGTCTGCCGCTTGTAGTTTTCCGCCGTACGAGCGACAAGAACAGCGTCCGTGTGCTTCAAGAGGCGGCGCAGCAGCAAGACCTGCGAGTTTCGAGCGCTCCAGTGGAGAACGTTGTCGCCATGCGAGTCCCTGCGAGCAGTGTCACCTCCAGCTTCCACGAGCAGCTTCAGGATCTCCACGCGGTTGGCGACGGCACCAAGAGAGTTCCTGCACGCTGCGATCAAGGGCGTCGTGAGACTGTACTGCGTGTCGACAGCATTCACCGCTTCGAGACAAGTGTCCGGCGTGAAGTGGGTCTGCATGAAGGCGACCAAGACGCGGGCGACCTTGAGGGACCCCAGGTAGCTCGCCTCATGCAGGAGCGACTCGCCGCCGCCACCGGCTTGGGCATAATCTTTCCTCAAGAAGAACCGCTGCCTGTCCTCCTCGAGGAACGTCTTGACTGCTTGAGCGTCGTCCGCTGCGATGCTGACCCAGACGTTCACGAACGCTTCGCTCGTGTGGCTCCGCTCCGCAGAGGCGGCCGCCTGAGCCGTCGAGGCGAGATCCGGAGCTCTGACCGTCGGCTTCTGTCGCTGCGCTTGGGCCACCTGCTGCTGCTTGAGCCAGAACTGCTCCGTCCCTTCCTTCACCTTCAACGCCTTCTGCAGCCATGGAGGGTATCGAGGAACGCCTTTGGACGACGAATGAACCGGTCTCGCCACCATTTTTCTGGTGCTCGAGGACGCCTGAACAGGCCGGAGACTCTACAGTGTCGCTTCGTGCGCAACGCCCCGGCGGGGACAAGGGTCAAACCGGAACGACTATTTCATAGAGCGCGTGGCCTCGTCTACTTGCTCGACTCGCGAGCAATTTTGCCGTCGAGATACTGCGTGGTCTTGTCCTTGGCGGCTTTCTTGGCGGCCACCGTCTGCGTGATCTGCGCCATCTTGTTGGCACTCGTGCCGATCACGGCGTCGCCCGTTTTCAGCGTCGTGTGGCTGGGCAGCGAGCGCGTAGCATTGCTCGCCAACTGGCCCAGACTGAGCGACGCCTTGTACTGCAGCTCCTCGTCAGTCGACCGGGCGCGTGCGATGCGCAGCAATGCCTGGATGCCTCCTTCCTCGGCGATACGCAAGTGGTTTTCGTAGTTGTCGGCCAGCTTGAGCAGTGCCAGGCCGGCGTAGTGCCGCGGCTCGGCGTGCACCGACATCATCGCGATGAGCGGGCGAAGCGCCCCGCGCTCCACGAGGCGAACCTGGTACTCTCGGTTGGACGCGAGGTGGGCCAGCGTGAAGGTCGCGTACTCCTGGCACTCCATGTCCTCGACACAAGCCAACGCGATGGCGGCGTCCAAGCCTCCTTCCCGGTACAGGTCGTCGTGGTAGTCCGTCTGCTGCTCCACCACCAGCGCGAGGATGTAGCCGCAGTTCCTCAGCGTCTCCGTGTCGATGCACTTGGTCAGCGCGATCACGTGAGCGAGAGCCCCCAGCTCGACGAGCTTCTGCAGGACGTCTTTGCTCTCGGCCAAGGAGCCGAGGCAGTAGAGTGCACAGCGAACGCATTCCTCGTCCGTTGAGGCGAGCAAGGCGAGCAGCGGCAGCAGCCCGCCACTCTGCATCACCGAGACCTTCGTCACGCTCTGCTTCCCCAGCGCCAGAGCGTTCAGCGCCAAGCAACCGCAGAGCTGCACGTCTGCACTTGGATACCGCAGCAGGTCGACCAGCGGCGGCACCGCGCCTTCTTCAATCAGCCGCAGCTTGTTGTTGCCCACTCCTCCGAGCGCCAACGCTGCGAGCGCCAACGCAGCGTAGCGCTGGATTGGCGCGTCTGGGAAGCGGATCAAGTGCGTGAGCGGGCGAATAGCGCCTTGCTCCACGATGAAAGCCTTGTCGTCGCCCGAAGACGCGACGTTGCAGATTGCCAGCGTGGCAAACCGCTGCGTGGCGACGTCCAGAGACCTGGTGAGCCGGAAGAGCGAGGGCAGAGCTGCTTGACGCACCAGTTCAGGCTTGATAGAGTTCGTGACCGACAGCGACGCAAACACCCGAGCGCAGTCACGTTGCACGCGCGCGTCGTCGTGAGCCCCCACATTAACCATGGCCGAGATGGCTCCTTCACGCACGACGTCCAGCTGGTGCTCCATCGAGTCGGCCACGTTGGCCAGCGCGAACACGCAGTCTCGCTTCACTTCCAGGTCGTCGTAGCCGCAGCAACGGAGGATCTGAGCCAAGCCGCCGTCGCGGACGAGCTTGAGCTTGTTCTCTTCGTTGAGAGAGAAACTTGAGAATGCTGCAGCGGCAGTGCGCTGGTAGTCCAGGAGCGGGCTCTGAGCCAGCTTGATGAACGGCTGCAGAAGTGATTCTTGCACGATGTGCACTCGGATCGTCGGGTTTGCCGACAGGAAGCGCAGCCCCATAGCCGCATACCGCTGCGTGACGTCGTCTGCCGACTCGGTGAGCTGGATCAGACACAGCAGCGCGCCGTGCTTGTAGACAGCTTGGTGGGTCTCCTCGTTGGAGCACAGGTTGGCCAGTGCACGACTCACATCTTGCAGAATCTCGGCGCTGTCCTGAGCTGCCTTGGCCAGCGCAACGAGCGCAGTCGTCAAGCCTTCGGCCACAATCTTCTGCTGGTTGACCGTGTGCTCGGACAGGTTCGCAACCAGTCCGGCGCACTGGCACTGCAGATCCCGCAGCGCTTTCGCGCCGGGATTCGTGTTCAGACAGCGCAGCATTGGCCGCAGTGCTCCTTCCTCCACGACTTGTTGCTTGATCTCCGCGTGAGATGCCGACGACGTTAGGTGCCGCAGAGCTGCGACCGCGGGGGCCTGCAGGGAAGCGTCCACGTCTCGTACAAACATGATGAGCGAGTAAAGCCCACCTTCTTCCACGTACTTGCGTCGGAACTCGCTGTTAGCTGCCAGGTCTCGCAGCGCTAGCACGCTTTGGCGGCGCGTGTTGAGTTCTTTGGCGTGCAGCAAGAAGAAGAGCGTCTTGAGACCACCTTCGTACACGAGGCCGCGGTGACTGGCAAAGTTGGGCGCGAGCTTGCGTAAGGCGAGAGCCGCGTTGTACTGGCACTCGGGATCCAGCGATAGCCCAAGATGAACTAGACCCGGGAGGCCATCCGCAATCATGTCCGTGTGGTGCTCAAAGCTTGACAGCAGGTTTGCGATCGTACGTGACGCCTCCCGGTGAATTTCCTCGTGTCGGTGCTTCATCAGGGCGATCAAGAAGTCCCCACTGCGCTCCGCTACAAAATGGGAGTGCGTGTCAAGGTGCTCAGCGAGATTCGCGAGTGCCCCACACGCCTGCCGCGCGACCTCGAGGTCGGAGGACTGAGCCAACCTGATCAGCGGACGAAGAGCTCCTTGCTCCACGATTTCGACCTTGTACTCGTCGCTGAGCGACAAGTTGCAGTACGTGGCGGCGACTTCGCGCTGCGTTTCGAGTTCTTCCGACATGCCAGCGATCGCCAAAGGCGGCAAACCCCCACCACGAACGACGCGTCCTCGATTTTGGGCCGAGAACTGGCACAGACGACGAAGTGCCGACACCGCCAGCGTGTGCGAGTTGGCATCTTCTGCGTGCGCCAGCATGATGAGCGCCGCGATTCCACCTTCGTCTCCGATAGCCGCGCACTGCGATGTGTTGCCTGCCAAGTTGGCCAACGCGAAGGCCGCATACAGTCGGATGTCTTCGTCCTTAGACTGGCCCAGTCGCAGCGCCACCTTCAACACGCCTCGGCCGATCATGTGGTCGTGGTTGTTCTCGTTCGCGGCCAAGTTGGACAGCGCCATGATGGCGAACCGCTGACTCTCGAGGTCGGCATCGTCTTCTGTGAGTGCGAGAATGGGGGCAAGACCACCGTGAACGAGCACCTGAACCTGGAGAAGAGGGTCGCACGCCAAGTTGCACAGTGCAACGCACGCGTATCGACGCACGCTCGGGTCTGTCGCGTCCTTGGCAGCGAGCAAGAGCGCTTGCAATCCTCCGCCGCGTGCTGCAGCGGATCGCGTTTCGCTGTTTGCTGCCAAGTTGCACAGCGTCATGGTAGCGTAGCGTTTGCAGTCTCCGTCTTTCGCTCCAGCGAGCCTGACCAGCGCCGACTCGATGCCCGCCTCGACGAGCTTGAGCTGGTTCGCTTGAGCACACGACACGTTGTAGAGCGCCAAGGCCGCACTTCGCTGGCACTCGAGATTGGGGGACAAGCACAACGCACGCAGAGGCCGCAGTGCGTGGCGCTCCACAACTACGAGGCGGTTCTGGCGATGCGCCGACACATTGGCGAGCGTCATGCCGGCGTACCGAGAGCAGTCCGGGTCGGTCGAGCCTGCCAGGTCGACCAGCGGGTCCAGACCATCGTCCTGCACCACGAGATGGAGCTGGTTGGCCGGGTTGGCAGTCAGATTGCACAACGCCATGGCTGCGTACTTGGAACACTCGACACTGGGAGACCGCAGCAGAGCCACAAGTGCGCGCATGCCGCCCGCCTTCATGATCTTCTGTTCGTTGCTCGCGTTGCTCGACAAGTTACAGACGGCCATGGCAGCGCAGCGCTGAATTTCTTGGTCTCCAACCTCGCCCAGGCGAGCAATGAGAGATGGTAGCGCTCCAGCGTCCACGATGCGGTGTTGGTTCTCGGCGTGGGCGCTGAGTCGGTAGAAGGCGCGGGCTGCGTACTGCCGCGTTGACGCGAATTCACTTTTGAGGAGATCGGAGAGAGGGGCGAGGCCGCCGAGCTCGGAGATTTGGAACTGGTTGGTCGAAGTGACTGCCAAATTGCCCAGGCACATGGCTGCGTCCCGCCCACAGAACTCCTCGCTGCTCTGCGCGAGAGTGAACACAGCACGGAACTCCTGGAGCGAGAACACGCCGAGCTGGTTCTCGGGGTTGCTGGACAAGTTGGCAAAGGTTCGGCTCGTGTGGCGGGCGATCTCGGTATGATAGCTGGCCTTCGTGAGCTCCAAGAGCGCTGGTAAAGCTCCTTCGCGCACCATTTGCATCTGATTCAACGCGTTCTCGCTCAGCGTGGCCATCGCGCCAGCGCATTGAAGTCGCACATCGTCGTCCGGAACAGCACAGCAGCTAAAGAGCGGCGCCAGACCACCTTCATGCACGAACTGCGTCTTGACCGGCGCATACAGCGACAGGTGCCGGACGCCCGCAGCGCCCATGGTCTTGAGGGTCGAGTCAGCGCTTCGCAAGAGCGAGATAAGCGCCAACATCGTGCCGCCGTCTTCAGCAAGTGTGGGTTTGTTGTCCTTGTTCGTTGTCAGGCTCTTGAGTGCAGCCGCAGCTTGACGCTGCACGTCCAGGCCAGGAGCCCCAAGCAGCAGATGCAGCGTTTGGACCGAACCACTAGCCAGCAAAGCCCGGTGAGTCTCGGCGTTGCTTGTTAGCTTGTGCAGCGCTAGCGCCGTGTTGTACTGACACTCGTGGTCCTCGATCTTGGCGACTCGGGCCACAGCAGCCAGTCCTTCCTCGTTAAGCAGCACAGCATGGAACTCTGGAGTGCCCAGGAGGTTGGCGACTAGTCTCGCGGCCTCACGGTACACTGGGAGCTGCCGGCTTCGCATCGCCTTCACCCCCACGTGCACCGCGTGAACATCGATCATGTATTCATGCGTGCGAGGATTTTCTGCAACGTTGGCTGCAGCACCACAAGCAGTTCGCGCGACTTCGACGTCAGGAGACGAACACAGGGCAAAAAGCTGCTGGAAGAGCGCCGGCGAGCTGCTCGCGAAGACCAGTTTGTTGCTCTGTGCCAGACTCAAGTTGCACAGGCACGCTGCCGCTTCGCGCTGGTTCTCTACCAACTCCGTGTGTCTAGCACAAGCCAACAGGGCAGCCGCGAGAGCCTCGCGATGTTGGGACACCATCGACACTCGATTCACATCCAGGCGCGTGATACGACGCAGGACCGAAACCGCGTGGCATTGGGCGCTTGGGTGCTTGGCTTCCTCGGCGTCAAGCGCGAGGTTGATGAGCGGTCCACCACTGTCGCTGAGCTGGCCGATGAGCTCGTGCAGTGCCTCGTTCGTTGATATCTTGCCCAGCGCGAATGCAGCGTAGAAGCGCGTCTCCATGTCGTTGGCGGCGTCTAGTGCTGCGATGAGTGCTGGAAGAACGCCATTGTCCACAAACGGCTCGTGGTTCGCCTCACTGGTAAAGATGCAGCCCAAAGCGAGCAGTGCAAATTGGCGAGGCTCGGGGTGCTCCGCGTCCACGGCGAGCGCAATCAGCGGCATCACAACCTTCTCACGAAGCACTCTGGAGTGATTCTGCGGGTTCGACACGAGGTTGCCAAGGCCAACCACGCCAAAGAGGCGAGTCTTGGGATCCGCGTGCTGGATCGCACGTACGAGAAATTCGTGACACCCGTCGGCTAGCAGCAAGTCGTGGAGCGCGTAATTCGAAGAGAGGTTGGCAACACACTTGACCGCTTCACGCGCTACTCGCGCGGGGGCTCCTTGGGCCTCAAACTCCAGGAAGAAGCGCAAGCCGCGCTGCTCCGCGATAGCCGAATGCGTGTCCGCGTTCTCAGCGATGTTGGCGACGCTGGCGCACGCAAACGCTGCGGTCTCCTCGTCGCTTGACAGCATCAGAGTGATCAGAGCCCCCATCAACGGCGACGCGGCAATGACGAGCTTGTTCTTCTCGGCGAGCGACAAGTTGTATGCTGTCATAGTCACCTCACGATGCAGTTGCGCGTCCGATGAGCGTGCTCCGAGCACTAAAGGCTCCAGACCGCCTTCCGAAACAATGTGTAGGCGAGTCTCCGGCCGGTTTGACAGTCCGCGAAGGGCAGCAATCGCAGTTTTCTGGTCGCTCACGTCGTCGGAGCACGCTAGCTGGATAATAGGAGGCAACCCTCCCATGGCTTCGACCATTTGTCTGCGATCCGGGTTGGCTGCGAGGTTACACAGCGCGAAAGCAATGCACCGGTGCGTCTCCAGATCCACACTGTTCGCTACTTCGACCAGAGGCGACACAGCGCCCGCAGCAACCAGTTCCTCTTGAAACTCGGTCTTCGCAGCGATGTTCCCCAGCGTGACAGCACCGAACAGTCGATAGGTAGCATCGGCGGAGCACAGGAACGCCACGAGTGACTGCATCTCGCACGCAGCAATGAACACCTCAGGATACGCGCCGACGCAGCCACTGAGCGACAAGTTGCACAGGCACGCCAGCACTTCTTGCTGCACGTCCATGTCTTCGGACTTGGTCAGGGCCAGCAACGGACGCAAGACACCGCGACGCACGAGTTCACGTCGAGCTAGCTCGTTCACGCACAGACCACGCAACGCGCAGACAGCCCGGTACTGGCACTTTGCGTCTTGAGACTGGAGCAGACGTAGCAAAGCCTCCAAGAAGGCATCCCCCAGCTCGAGCAGGACCGCGTGGTTCTCCGCGAACGCTGTGAAGTTGGCAATTCCGAACGCAGCGCCATTCCTCAATGCCATGTCCGCGTGTTGCAACAGCTCTGCAAAGAGAGGGAGTGCGCCAGCGTCAACGAGCACAGACTGGGTTGCACGCACGCTGGCGATGTTCGTAAGCGTGAAGACTGCGTACCGTTGAGTGTCCAGATCGCCATTGAGTGACCCATTCGCCAGCGCCACCAGCGTTGGCACCAGCGCATCCTGCACGATCTTGGTGATGTTGTCGACGTTCGTGGAGAGGTTGGCGATGCCCATCGCAGCGTACCGCTGGCTCAGGAAGTCTGGGGCATTTAAAGCAGCCATTAGTGGCGTAAGACCCCCGCCCGAGACGATCTCCGCCGTGTACGCGTACTCCGCTGACATGTTGGCGATCGTTCGGAGCGCTTCGCGCTGCACGTCCACACTCTTTGCTCGCAGCACAAACTTGATGTGCTGTAGAACCCCATCCTTCACCATGCGTCCCTGGTTTTCCACGACCTCGGCCAAGTTGGCGAGCACTCCACACGCTTGGTGGGCCACTTCTCCATCCGCGGAGTGCACGACTGTCAGCAGAGGGGCCAAGCCACCATTGAGCACGATGACGACCTTGTTGTCTTCACTCAGCGACAGGTTCCGCAGCGCCGCACACACCTCGCGCTGCACCTCGACACTCTCCGACAGCGCGAGCTTGAACAGTGAAGGAAGCGCACCGAACGACACCGCCTGCGTGCGGTTCTTGGCTTCGACAACCATTCTCCGCAGAGCAAAGCACGCTTGCAAGTGCGTGTCCTCGTCCGCGTCGTGCAGCAGTGCGATGACAGTGCGCAGCACGCCCAACTTGGAGATCTGCGCGCTGTTGCTTTCGTTCGCCGCCAAGTTGTTGAGCGCAAAGGCAAGACCACGGCGCGTCTCGAGGTCCGTAGCCTTGTCCACCGTCATGAGAGCCGTCACGGCGCCCTGGTCAAACAAGTCGCGATGGTTCTTGTGCTCCACTGCGAGGTTGCCAATGGCTAGCGTCCCGAATCGTCGACACACCGCATCTTCAGTCTCCTGCGCGAACGCCCCGATGTAGCGCAGTGCATTACTGCGGAGCAGAGTAGCTTGACTCGACGGTTTGGCTGCAAACAAGGCAAGACAGCGAGAAACCTGGCGCTTGACCTCCAGGTCAGCGCAGGTGGCAAGCGCATATAGGGGCGTCAGCACGCCTTCTTCCAGCATCTTCTTGTGCGTGTGCCCTTCGATCATCTCCGCCAAGTTGGCCAGCGCACATACAGCCTGTCGCTCGCGATACGCGTCTCGGCTGCTAGCCAGCGTAAGGAGCGCAGGCAAACATCCGCCACGAGCCATCGTGATCTTGTTCTCTTCACTCAGCGATAAATTCGAGAGCGTGGCAGCGACCTCGCGCTGCACCTCGATGCTCTCACTCGAGGCTGCCAGGATGAGCGGCTCCAGAGCGCCAAGACGCACAATTTGTTGGCGAACTACTTGGTTCACTGAAAGCCCGCGGAGGCCAGCAATGGCTTGGAACTGCACGTTCGCATCTCCTGGGAACGCGAACGAGATGATCGGCTGGAGACAGTTGGCCGCGACGATCCTCTCAATGTTGGCCGGGTTGCTACAGAGGTTGCCAAGTGCGAAGATGGCGAACTGGCGGCACTTGACATCGCGATGCTTGGCGTAACCAGCTAGAAACGTCAGCGCCTTGTCCAGCAATTCCTCGTGGGTAGATGGCGAGACGGCCACGTTGGCCAGCACGAGGAGACAGTACCGGATGACATCGTTATCTGCGAGCGAACGCGGGTCCAGAGCTTCCTCGATGCGAGCGAGAATGGGCGCTAGGACGCCTTGAGCTAGCAGCTTCGGCTGGTTGTTCACATTTGTACCAAGGTTGCACAGCGCCATCGCTGCCATGCGCTGACAGTCCACGACTTCACTTCCCAGTAGCTGTATGAGCGGTGGTGCTGCGCCTTGACGCAAAATCACTTCCGCGAAGTCGCAGTTGGCCGACAGGTTCCCCAGAGCACGCGCTGCTTCACGCTGTACGACGATCCCGCCGTGCCGAAGAGCATCCACGACAGGAGGAATGGCGCCGTTCGCCACGAGATGGCTTTGGTTCTCCACCTCTTCGGCCAAGTTCGCTACTGCGCAAAGCGCTTGTCGTTGAACGCCCACGTCTGCATTCTTGAGCGCGGAGAGGATCGGTGGCAAGCCGCCACTCTTGCAGATGTCCGACTTGTTTGCATCCGCGAACGACAGCGTGCAGATTGCTGGTAGCACGTCTGCTTGCAGGTCCGAGCTCTGTGTACGTGCGAGGAAGAGCACGGGCTCCAGACCGCCCTCCTCGGTAATCTGCTTGCGTAGATCGGCGTTCAGCGCCACTTTCACGAGCGCGAATGCTGCGTACTGGCGAACTTCTTCGTCCGGTGCGCTCGACAGCGATATAAGCAGCGGAAGCGAGCCTTCCTCGACAATGGCGCGGTGGTTCTCGACACAAGTCGCCAAGTTGGCAATGGCCAGGATGGCGAACCGCTGGATCTCCAGCTCCACATCCTCCGAGCGCGCAAGCGACATGAGGGGCTCCATGGTGCCGCTTTCCATGAGCAGCTCACGCATTGCTGGGTTTGTTGCGAGGTTGCAAATGCCGAGGGCTCCAACTCGCTGCGACGCCATATCGGGCGACAACAAGTACGAGATCAGCAGCTGGTGGCCGCCGTGCTCGACGATGTCCTCGTGGTTGAGGCGGAAGGCCGACAGGTTTCCTAGCGCGCGACCAGCTTCACGCTGCACCTCCACGAACTGCGAGCGCATCATGGCAATGAGAGGAGGAACTCCCCCATCGGCGCATATCTTCTCTTGGTTCTCTTCTACCTCCGCGAGGTTGGCCAGCGTCGCGCAGCTCTGTCGAGCGAGATCCATGTCTTCGGACTGGGCGTGCGCGATCAAAGGAGCTACGGCGCCGCTCTTGGCGATCTCGTACTTGGTTTCTTCACTCACGGACAAATTGCAGAGCGCAGCACACGCCTCCCGCAGGATTTCGAGGTCGTCGGACTGCAGGAGCAGCACCAGAGGTTCCAGTCCACCTTCCTGCAGGATTTTGATCTTGTTCGCCTCATTGACGCCCAGTCCGCGCAGAGCAGCAATGGCTTGGTGGTGCACGTCCGTATCTTCGGACGATGCCAGCGTAATAATGGGCTGCAGGCCGCCTTCCTCCACCATGCGCGTGTGATTCTGCTCGTTGGACGCAAAGTTCGCCAAGGCGAACGCCACGTAGTACTGGCTCAGTGCATCGGCCGTACTGGCCAGCGAGAACAGTGACAGCAAGCACCCAGCTTCCACCAGCGCTGGGTGGTTGGCTTTCATCGCAGCCAGGTTCGCTATCGCGAGCACGGCGTAGCGTCGAGCTTCAAGCTCGCGATCAAAAGCTTGAGCGAGTGCGATGAGCGGAGTAATGGTGCCCAGCCCAACGATCTGAACCTGATAGCTTGCCGTCGTACTCAGGTTCGCTAGGGCCAACGCGGCGTACCGCTGACAGACGTGGTGGCTCAAGACGAGTGCTGCGGCGAGAGGCTGCAGCACTCCTTCCTTCATCAACGCTGGCTGTACTTCTTCGTTTGCTGTAAGGTTGGCGAGACATCGACACGCCTCCGAGCGCGTGTTGAGGTCCCTGGCCACTGCCAACGCCATGATCGAGGCCAGACCGTTCTCGCGCAGTAGCTTCTCGTGAAGCTCATGCAGCTCCGTCAGGTTGGCGATCGTGCTGCACGCGTACTCCTCAACCGCAGGGTCACCCGAGAGGGACATTGAAATGATTGTCAGCAGCGCTCGGTCCGAGATCTCAACTTTGTTTTCAGGGGTAGCGGACAGTGCGCAGAAGGCCGCGGCAACGTCACGCTGGATGTCGGGTTCGTCCGAGCGCGCCATCAGCACCAACGGGTCCAGCATGCCTTCCTTTACTACAGTGACCCGGTTCGCCGGCGAGATGCAAATGCCACGAAGACACGCGAGCGACTGCCTTTGAGCACTCAGCTCCTTGCAGCAGGCCAGAGCAATTAGACGAGGGATAGCTCCTTCGTCGACGATCAGGGGGCGGTACTCGTTGTTGACCGACAAATTCGCGAGCGCAAAGGCGCAGTACACTCCGGAATGGACCATCTCCGGGTCCAGCAGCTTCACTAGTGGCTCCACCGTGCCCAGCTGAACGATCTCTTCGTGATTCTCCGGTTCAGCCGCCAGGTTTCCGATCGTCATGGCCACGTACTGCTTCGCGACTGCATCATTCTCACTGTCATCGTCCTTGAAGAACGTCACGAGTGGTGGCAGCGCCCCTTCTTCTACGATTCGAACGCGACTCGCCGGGCATGACGCCACGTTAGCCAGACACAAGCACGCGAGACGCAGGGCTTCGGGATCACTGGACTGGAGAATCAGCGCCAACAAGGCCTTCACCACGCCCTTGGACACCATCTTTTCGTGGAGCTCGGCATTTGTCGAGATTTCAGCCAGACTGAAGGCCACATCACGCTGCTCCGTCGGCTTGCGCTCGCGCCGTCCGCGCGCAATCAACTGCTCTAGCACCCTGGACATTTCTGGTTGACCTGCAAACTATCCCAGCGGCCCCCTACACAGTTGCAGAGTGGAGGCGCTGCAGAGCTGGTGTCCCCTCGCTCTGCAGACAAGTTTGGGAAACCGTCAAAAGGAACGAGTTGGGGCACAATGCGTACATGTTGAAGCGATCACCCAGACATACTACACTACCTCCATTACTCGCCAAACTCCTCTGTAATACGTTGGAGGTGATAGCTTCGGGCGTCCGGGGCATTCTTGCAATAGAAGTTCGAGATGAACGACTCGATCTGTCGCACAAAAGCAGCACACGAACGGTTAGTTCTCTGCCCCCCCCCAACTCCGTGAATACTTGTGGTGCCCGTACCCTCGATCGGAAAAACGACAGAGAGGAGCTTGTGATATGCACGCGGCAGAATTGGTGCAGATGCGTCCTATACAAACAGCGAACGCCATATCATTCAGTCATATAGAGTCTCAGCAACAAATTACACTTCCAAAAAGGAGACGATTTTCGCTCACCAGTGCGACTTGTCGGCGTCAGCTTTGTACACGGCGAAATCTTCTAGGACACCCAGCGACTGGAAAGACTCATTCTTGACGTACACGTAGAAGACCTGGGGGGAAACGATACTTGGTAAATCCTGGAGCCTTCATGTCAAAACTCCAGATCGCAAGTGAGGGACGTACGCGGTTCTGCTTGTCGAGCAGCGAGTCTTCGATGTACTCGACGAAGTCAGCGCTGGCAAACCGCTTGATCAGCGAAGGAGCCTCATTCCTACGTGTCCAGATACGAAATAGTCAGCCGAAAGGACTTCCCGCGCCCGCAAGTTGTTGACACGGTACCGGAATCGCAGTAGTCGGCGTTTGAAGACAGCACCGTATTCCTCCAGGTGCCTCTCCTCCAGCACTTCAATCGAGGCCAACAGGCGGCTCGCCGGGTCTGGCAGGGGCTCCTTGAACTTGCGGTAGTACACGTCGGCAGTCTGCAGTCGAGTACGCAACATAATAGTAAGTACACTACGACGATGGTTGTTTTTTTCTGCCCAGCACCGACCTGCTCGACAGTGTACGGGATCGTGGCCTGGCAGTCGCCAAACTGGAACGCGTCCGGGTCTACCGGCAGCGTCAGCACCACGCGAGGACCGGTGATGCCGTGCCGATCAAGCTGAATCCCGTGCTTGCGCAGAAAAGCAGACAGCTCCGACTCGACGGGCGCCCGACGACGGCGTCTCCGACCTCGAGCGCGCGCAGTCGACGACCAGCGCAGACCTTCGGGCCACGGTAAGCTCTGCCACACACAGCCACAGCATCAGCTCCACTCCTCCACGCACCTAAAAAGCACCGTAAAGCTCACCTTGGACCGTAGCAAAACCACGATGGAGCACCCCAGCGCGAACCACAGCAGCGGCGAGAGTTTCTGCAGCTGCGTCGCCTCGTCAGGAGGCAGCAGCAGCTTGACGGCGAAGACGAGCGCGGCCCCGCCCAGTGCCAGCCACGACAACAGCCACGAGCTCCGTCTCTGAGCCTGTGGTCGCGGCCCTGCAGCCTCCATTTTCTGCCTGGGAGGGCCCGCCATCGTCTGCTCTTGACCTGTCGCTTGGAAGCCCGGCAGCAGCCTCTGCACCAGCTGCACGTATTGGCGCTCTGCGCCCTGCTGCGACGTGCCGCTCTCCTGGTGCCAGCTCGTCCTGAAAATCAATGACACGCATGCGGTAAATCGCAGTGCTCAGCAGCTAAAAGACCGGACTACCCGCACCATTTCGCGCGCTCCACCGGGCGGAACGCGCTGGGGGCCTCCGCCGCGCAGTCGCCCGCTGTCGCCTGCTTGAACAGCCCGTACAGCTGCAGCTTGTGCGCGTCGCTCAGGGCCACGCGCGCCGCCGTGAGCTCCGCCGCCGCCCGCTCGAACACCGTCGCCATTCAGCTTCAACTCGACCCCTAAAACGTCGGTGTGCTACAACGTTTTAGGACCCCGCAAGCGTCCTGTCCGACCTATGGCCGACCATCATCGCCCCGTAGCCGCTCGCGGCACGCGCAGCTTTGTGTCATTTCCGCATTCGCCCGACAGCGCGCAAGCCTCCGCCCTTCACAGCCTCCTCCGCCCATGAACTTCCTGCACTCGAGCCTGCACCACCCGGCGCAGCGTGCCTGGAGCGAGCCGCAGCTGCACCCGTCGCAGCTCATGTACCCGCTGTTCGTGACGCTGCGCAGCGAGGACAAGCCGATCCGAGGCCTCGAGCCGGAGCTGCAGTGGGGCCGGGGCCCCGCGGGGGACTTCGCGTCGCTCGTGGCCCACCTGCGCGCGCTCGCGGCCAAGGGCCTGACCAGCGTGATGCTCTTCGGCGTCGTGGAGGACAAGGACGCACGCGGCTCCATGGCTGACGACGAGCGCACGCCCGTCATCGCGTGCACCAAGGCGCTGCGCAAGGCGCTGCCCGAGCTGCTGGTGGCCTGCGACCTGTGCATGTGCGAGTACACGGATCACGGCCACTGCGGCATCCTGCGCGCCGTGGACGGTGAGCAGGTGCTGGACAACGCGCGCACGCTCGAGCGCCTCACGAGCATCGCGCTGGCCTACGCCAGGGCCGGCGCGCACATGGTGTGTCCGTCCGACATGATGGACAACCGCATCGGCGCCGTCCGCCAGGCGTACAACGACAGCGGCTTCGAGCACGTGTCCATCATGGCCTACACGTCCAAGAAGGCCAGCGTCATGTACGCGCCCTTCCGCGACGCCGTCGAGTCCACGTTCCAGGGCGACCGCAAGCGCTACCAGCACCCCGTGGGCAGCACGAGCCACGCCGCACTGGCCTTCGAGCGCGACGTGCAGCAGGGCGCCGACAGCGTCATCGTCAAGCCCTCGCTCTTCTACTCGGACATCGTGGCCAGCTTCGCCGCCAAGAAGACGGTGCCCGTCGTGTGCTACCTCGTCTCGGGCGAGTACAAGATGGTCAAGGACTACGGCGACTCCACCGACTCGCTCGAGGCCGTGGTGCGCGAGGCCCACCTGGGGCTGCTGCGCGCCGGCGCCAGCGTGCTCATCACGTACTTCGCCCCGTACATCCTGGACCGCTGCGCCCAGTGGTAAACTCGATCGTGCGGTCGTGCTGCGGTAGCTTTGCCTTGTAACAATTGATTGAGTCTCTCCACCAGTTTCCACCTAACTAGCTACACGTTCGTTCTCCTCGTCATACATGTACACTCCACTGCGTGTGTGCATCATTGAGCGAACAGTTCCTGGTGCTGGATGGCACCTGTGACGTGTGGCAGCCTTATGGTGATTTCCACCAATGACAGATCGCCATTTGCATTCCCGCCAAAAAGTGATCAGCGCCACCGCATTTGAGAGGCCAGTTGTAGCCATGTCGAGTCGCGAGGCGAGCAAGAAGGCGGCCAAGGAGCTGCTGGCGCTCTGCGCCAAGGAAGGGGTCAAGGTCCCGACGGTGCGTCAGGCTGGCAGCGTATGGAGGCTTCTCCAGCTCCGGTTGATCGTCTCCTAACCCACTCGCAACGTGCACGTGCACAGGACCCCGTGAACGCTGCCGTCGAAGCTGGCACGATGCTCAACGCCACGCGCGAGGACGTACGCGGCTCAAAATGGATACACTCGACTCATGTTTCCAGTCCTCTAACGTGTTATGTTAACTGATCAGGGCGAGTTCCAACTGGACGCAGCGCTCAAGGTAATGACGATGGTGGGTACCCGATTCCAATGACACTTGACTCACTCTCCGTCGTGTGGTGCAGGAAATGATCAAGAAGTTCGGCGTGAAGGAGCTGGCGTCCCCCAAGAAGACGAAGGGCAAGCACGCAGACGTCAAGACAGAGAAGAAGACCGGCCGCAAGCGCAAGAGCGCCGACGTCACGCACGAGGACGCCGACGAGGACGAGAGCAAGGCCAAGAAGCCCCGCAAGAAGGCCGAGGCCGCGTGCGAGGCCAACCAGCCGCTGGCCGACGCCTTCGCCGAGCTCTCGGGCTTCGAGTTCAAGCGCGGCGAGAAGTTCAAGGGCGGCACGTGGTCCAAGGTGGCCAAGGCTATCCGCGAGTGCGAGGCCGAGCTCACGTGCGGCAAGGACGCGCTCAAGCTCAAGGGTGTGGGCAAGTCGTCGGCCGCCAAGATCGACGAGTTCCTCGAGACGGGCACGCTCGAGAAGCTCGACGAGTACCGCGCAGGCAACATGTAGCCATCTCGTCGTCGTCAATTCAATCTCTATCTCAAAGGGGTACGGTACGTACCCTCTGTACCCCCCAGGTACACTGCGACAACATCAATACCCGCAGTATCTTCTTGCCTTTGTCCCCAGGACGCTGCGTCCCTTCCCGTCCTCAATCTCGCGGTCTCCGGCCACGGTCTCCGTGCTTAACTTGGCCGCCTGCACCTTCCGCCTCGTGCAGTTTCGTTTTTGGAGTTTTGAACAGCCAGCCGGCCAAAGCGAGAGCGAGTGCGAGCGAGCGAGTGCCAACAGAAAAGACCCAAAAGCATGCAACGGGGCGAAGTGGCCGTGGCCAGCGCCTGCGCGGCGCCCAGTAGCCAGCTCGACGCCCAGGAGCTGGCCGAGATGCCCGCGCGTCCGTGGCCGCCTCCGCCTCCTCCGTGCGCGAGCGTCCGGCCGCCGAGTCCACCCTCGGACGAGCACGACAGGCCGCTGCAGCTCCGCCATCGCTACGGCGCCAGCCACGCCAATGGCTTTAAGCACAGGAAGCCCAGACAGCCCTGCGCCAAGTTCGTGTCCGGCTTTGGCTGCGCCTTCGGGGACAAGTGCCGCTACTCGCACGACCTCCGAGCCTTCTACCCCGCGCACTACGAGTACAGCAGCCGGCGTCTTTTCTTTCCTTTTTTGTTTGTTTTCGTGTGTTTATCTAATGTTTGACACGCTGCGGTGCTGTGCTGTGCTGGGACTGCAGAGCCGCAAGCTACGACGACCCCATTTGGTCCCACGGCGTCTACGCCACGCCCCGACAGACGCAGCAGAACTATCAGCAGCAGCGACGACAGATCCCGCTTCCTCCCCCGTAAGTGGTGTCTTTTTGCTCGTGTTTTTCTTTTTCGCTCCTAGTATACTACGTACGGCCTCTCACGCCTGCGCAGGTAGGTGGCTCGCTACGCTACCCACACTTGGCCACCAACTAATGTTTTTCTTTTCTTTTTCTCTTTCTTTTCTGTTGTGTGCTAGGATGCCTAAAAGCGATCCTGTTCGACACTCCCACGTGCCACCACAACGCGAGCGGGCGTCCTCTTTTGCGAATCACTCCAAGCCTCAAGACAACCAGTTCGATGATGCCCCAGCCTCGTCGAGCCGGAAGCTGCTGTTTAAGGAAGCCGTTCTCAGGCAAAGCAAGGTGAAGCAATCCGAGCGCACGCATCACGAACGTGCTACGTCTCACACAGCTGAAGGAGATGACGAGAACAGGTACTCCAACCAAGAGGGCATGGCGCCGGAAAACGGGGGCGCAAACACGGAGCATCAGGCGCCACTTCCGCGGCAGCAGCAGCGACGCAAGAAGAGCATGCGTCCGCGTAAGTGCGCATCAAGTGACGGAACGCCGAACCCTCCCCCCAATGGCGATTCGGCGGAGTTTTACCTCGATTCGAGCTATTTATTCAGTCAAGTCGACAGCGGCGCAGGCCTTTCGCGGGAAGGGCGTGCTCAGCAGCAGCAGCCTCGTTTCCGAGAGCGTCAATACTATCCGCGCCCTGTGGGTGCAGCGAAGCTGATGCAGTCAGTAAACCCGTCATACTCACGATACCTGGCCGGGGAACAATTTCACAGGTACTGACAAACGTTGCCGGCTCTGCTATAGCGCTCTGAGAACTAATGATCGTTATGCTGATGCAGTAACCTCAGCAGACAAGTTGAAGCCTTTGTCGATTACACCGACACGAAGTTGGCCTCGATGGAAACACATCAACAACAGGTCATTGACTCCTTGCAGGAGCTAGTGCGCTCCCTGTGGCCTGATGCTCTGATTGACCTTTACGGGTCTAGCTATACGCGGCTAGCGTTGCCGGTGAGTGACATCGATTGTGTGCTGGTTGCGCAGTCGTTGGTGGGAGAGCGGCCTTTGGCAATTCTGGAGGCATTGGCGGCCGAAGTTGAGCGTCAGCCGTGGACGAAAAAGCTCGAGCTACTTGGAAGTGCTAAAATTCCCGTTCTCAAGATGACCTACTCATTCGATCCAACAGAAGAAGATGTTCTGCTCGACCTTACCTGCGGCCATTCGGTGGGCCATAGTGGATTAGGCGCTCGAGACCTTATTTATTCACTGCAAATGGGGATGCCAGCGCTGCGTCCTCTGGTGTTGATTTTGAAAAGCCACCTCGTTAGCAATGGTTGGTGTTACTCTTTGTGCACATGTTTTGTGTTCGTTTATCGTTGCCTAACTGGTGTCTTGGAACTGTTGCTGACTGCTGTAGACTTGAACTGCGCGTTTACGGGAGGCATCTCGTCGTACGTACTGGTGATCTTAGTGATTCGCTTTTTGCAGGTATGGCGTGTGGATCTGTTCTCCTCAAAACCAATTTTGTTCAAGCCTTCGACTAATGTCCTCACTCAATTGCTGATAGGCCTGTGGCGATCTCCATGTGAGGTCATTCGCGAGCAATACTGGCCGCAAAGTCCAGGGTGGAAATCGCAGAAGGAGCTACTCGGAGAACGCATCAGCCCCCGATTTACCTGAAGAAATGACCTATGTTTCGAGTCTCAGCGATGCAGTGGTGCAACCAAAGTGGTGCTACACGTTTTCTCGTGGTGGTCGTGTCACGTGGCGTACTGGTATCGCCAGTCTTCTGATGCTGTTTTTGGAAACGTACATCACGTTTGACTATCGTCGGTTCGGCATCTCAATCGCCAACGGAGGGTTCGTAAACTGACATGCAAAACGAGCACGAGTTCTGTATCACAATGATAACGTGTGTTGTGGCTGTGGCTGCGTGTAGAGAATTCTTCCTGCTCCCACCCGATAAAGTGGCGCCAATTCATTGCTCCGCTGTCATCCCGTACGTCGCGGATCCGATGAAGCCTGGACGAAGCATTTGCAACTGCTTTCGCATGCACGAGGTGAGAAAATAAGTCGGTATTCGCATCTTTGTCTTGAACGCGGGCATCTAACGCACGTGCTCTTGCTAGGTAATCCAATCGTGGCTTGCGCTGTACCAAAACCTGGCAGCTGGTGTCCCAGTGGCAACGAGCGTTGGAGGAGGTTCGACCCCATGAGCATCGAATCCATCCAAGCTCGGATGATTCAAGAATGAACTGGCAAGGTGCCAACGTGCTGATTTTGCCTACTCCTGTCGACGAAAGCGGAAGTTGCGACGAGCAGGAGTGCAGACTATGTGTCCCTGTTCGTGTCCTCACCCTTCGTGCAGCAAGGCCGTCTCCTCCAAGACCACCGCTGCCACTCTTCGTTTGGTTACGCTTCCAATTCTTCTCCCAGTCAACAGAAGGAAATCTCCATAACGTTTTGGCGTCTAGGTGATGTCGACAGTGTAGTAGTGATTCAGTGGAATCGAAGTCCACGCTTTTGAGCTCTAGCGCGTCTGCATGGCAGACAATGCTGAACAGTAACTCGTAAATACAAGCGAGACGCAGGCGCAAAAGGTGACACTTGATTCCATAGCAGTATTCCGCAGGAGTGCATACTTGCCACACACAACATCGAGCTAACGGTGCCTAAAACTCTAGGGGGCGCACGCTCATGAACTCGGAAACCAGGCCGTCCGTGATGGCGGTGCGGCGCTTCTGGAAGTCCAGCGTGTACTCAGCCATGACATCGATCAGCTTCTGCTTCACCTCGCCCGACATCATGCGACCGGCCCCGTACTCGCGGCCGATACGCTCGAGCTCCTCATCGTCCTCAAGCATGAACGACAGGTACTGGTACGGAATATCGGCCTCCAAGTTGGCGCCGTACTTCTCGTGGTCGGCCTTAGTCTCACCGCCGCCGCTGTCAATCGAGTAAATCCAGTCAGAAACATCGCACAGCACACAGCTACTCACGGCACAAAAGCAATGGAGGGCTTACCTGAAGGCGTACTTCTTGATCTTGTTGGCAATATCTTCCGGCGAGTCCGAGATGTAGATGGTGGTGCTGGCCTTGCTAGCGCTCATCTTGGTGGTACTCCCCTGCAGCGCCGGGAAGAACTTGGAGTGCATGGAGGCGGGCTTGAGGTAGCCAATGCGGGGCGCCACATCACGGGTCATACGGAAGTACGGGTCCTGGTCAATGGCGTGAGGGATGAGGCAACGCAGTCCCTTGCGCCCGCCCAGCACCACGGGGAAGGTCTCCGAGAAGGACGGCACTGCCTGGACGGCGGGGAAGGCCGACTTGCCGATGTTGTCGGACCCGGTGAAGCCGAAGATGCCGCGCACCTGGTTGTACGTGACGCACTTCTGCACCTTGAGGATCTGCGGGTACATCTCCTTGATGTAGTCGGTGTTGGCGAAGATGAAGGTCTTCTTCACGTCGAAGCCGCACGCGATGATGTCCTTGGCGTTCTCCCAGGCCATGACCTCGCTCTGCTCGAGCGTCTGGTCCTTGAACAGGAACTTCTCGTCGTTTGTGAGCTGAATCACGAGGGGCACGTCGAAGACCTTCTGTAGCCAGGCCGTGAACGTGAACGGGATCAAGTGGCCCATGTGGAGACTGCCCGAGGACGGGCCGCGGCCCGTGTACAGGAAGAACTTCTCGCCCTTCTCGTACGCGTCCAGGATCACGTTCAAGTCCCGGTGCGAGAAGAAGTACCCGCGACGCAGGTAGCGGTGCGCCTTGTGGCCCGTGAGTCGCTCCATCCTCTCCACCATCTCGGGCGGGATCTTGGTGCTGCCGAACTGCTCCACCAGCTTGTCGTAGTCCACGCCGTCCTCGGCCTCGACATCCCAGGGCGTCACGACCTGGGCGCTGCCGGCCGCGCCGGAGCTGTGCACCTGCTGCTGGAACTCGGTCTGGCGCAGCAGCAGGTCGGCGTCCGAGGGCACGGCCGCGCTCTCGGCGGGCCTGGCGCTCTCGCTGGGCTTAGCCTTCTTCTGCTTCTGCTTCTGCTTCTGGTTGCCGGCCTTGGCGGGGGTCCCCGCGGCCTTCTTGGCCGCCTGCTCGGCTAGCTTCTTCTCCTTCTTCAGCTGGCTCTTGGACTTCGCGGGGGCCTCGCCGTCAGCGGCCGCCGCCTTCTGCGTCTTGGGCTGCTGCGGGGGCGCGTAGTCGGCGCCCGTCAGCGTCTTGAACTCGGCCTTGAGCGCCAGCAGCTCCTGCACCCTGGCCGAGATCTGGTCGGCGGTGGCCGCGTCCTTGGCCGCCTTGAGCTCGCGGATGGCGTTGCCCGCGGCCACGATCTTGTCCGTCAGCGCCTGCGCGTCCATGGTCAGCGAGTGCTCGGGAACTTTTCGGGTCTGATGGGGGCCATCCACACACAGTCGAAAATCATCCGAAGGCGAGAGACCATTGGCAGAAATGAAGCATAGTGAAAGTAGGACTGCACACGTCACAGATACCATATGTAGCCATGAGTTGCAGACTGGAAACCTAGCCACCTTGACTATGATGCATTTTTACGAGACTCGGATGGACACAAGGGATGCTGAGAGACTCCGCGATGGCCACCATCAGTCAAGTAAAATGGCGGACAGGATTCCATAGTGTTTTGCTGGGTCACGCACTCGTGCATTTTCCTCCTCCTGGCGACAACAACAACTCGCAATCTCCTCACCGATGCCGCTGGACCGCTTGCGAAGCGCCATTTTCTCCAGACACAAGAACGCAGACCCACAGGATGCACGCTCTGCTGCCACGGCGACGACGACGACGAAAAATCTAGAGGCACGCAGCTCCAGGTCATGGAGCTCCACCCACGAAGACTTCAGGTGCCTTCGGTTTCTCGTCTGGACTGGTGGAGACCCCGGGTTCACGTTGACAACAGCCAGGCCGTCGGAGGGCAGCGCCTCTGCGTTTGCGTTGGATGAAGACGCCGAGTTGAGAGTGGATCGCATCACGGCGTCGAAGGTCTGTGAAGCTGGAATTCGCCCAGGTGATGTGCTAGAGGCTGTCTCGGACAAGCGAGTGCACACCATGGACACGGAGGCGGCCATTGTGTTGGTGCAAATGTCCAAGAGCCCTTCGGTCATTCGGTTCCGATCGTCAGCGAGTGGCAAACGCGTGCGCTTTGACGTCCTCCTCGGTCGCCAGAAACTGGGTGTGTTCTTCACGGGAGACGGGAGTCGCGATATCCCCATAGTAACTCGGATCGGCAGTCACAGCGTGCAGCGCTTCAGTGGCGATTCTGCTTCTCCTTCATGCGTTCGCCTCGGCGACGTACTTGTGGGAGTCAACGACAAGGACGCAGTCGCAGCTGGGCTCGGCATGACGACGAAACAACTAGAAACTTGTCCACGGCCAGTGCGACTAACGTTTGAGCGCGCCGCGAACGATGACAACCCTGGCGGCGAGTTTGGTAATCAAACCACAAGTGAAGAGTCTGGGGAGCACCGAAGACGGTCATTTTCACTGCGCAACGCCATTCCCGGTATGGCGATGCCTGGAATGACCCGAGAAGCTGCGCGTCTTCGCTGCAGAGAATTCCTGAGAGTGCTCATGCCTGCAGGTGTCCACCATTCGACTCGTCAACTAGAAGCTGAAACTCGTCGTGGAAACTGCAGCAATGTCTTGATCGAGTGGAAGAGAGGCCCGCTAGGGTTGACACTACTGGAAGACGTCATTTCAGGCGCGCCAGTCGTGAATCGTTTGACTGGAAAAGGGTCGTCGCCCACTGTAGAGCGCCTCCAACACGGATTCCAGCTGTACTCGATAAACGGCGTACGAACTGAGGGTCGCGCGCTAGACGACGTGTACCAAGATCTGTTGACGCTACCAAAGCCTGTGCAACTTGTCTTCCGCCCACCTGGGTCCGAGTCGGACTCCGACGATACAAGCGACGAAGAGAGCAACCCAGAGCATAACTCCGGAACTTCGTCTCCGCCATTGACTCCAGGGTCTTCATCTAACGCTGAAGTCGGGCTGAATGCAGATTCTCACCGCGCGTTGGTTATGACACCGACAGCGCAGCATCAGTACCCCCAACAAGCAATCCTAACCCGTCAACAATGTGAGTACGAGGTGGTGTGGACCACGACCCGACTGGGACTACAACTCGAAATACCGTACATCAGAAAGCATGACTCGGCAGACCAAGTCAATACCCGACGCCAGTACCCGATCATCCACAAAATCCTGAAGGAATCCAAGCTTGATCTGCCCAGAGATGCTGTTGGGCATCTGTTCGTCTCCGTCAATAACTGGAGTACTTCCGGCTTGAGTACAACGGAAGTACGTACTCTTCTCCAAGTTGCTCCAAAGCCTGCTGTGCTTCGCTTCCGCAGGCAAGAGGGCCTACCAGGTGTCCAGCGGACATTTTTTTCAGGTTCCTCGTACGACAGGGACGAAGAAGCCTTGCACAACAGGAAAGAAACAGTTAGTTCGGTGTACAGCATTCGCTGGAGCGAAGGGAAGCTCGGCATCATTTTTGGCTGCTACGAAGATGCTGATCACCACAACACGCTGGTAGTCTATGTGAAGCACATTGGACCAGGACTGGCTCAGAACTCCAAACTTGTGTCCGTCGGCGATATTCTCCGCAGCGTTAACGGCCAAGACCTCCCACCCAAGCAGACGTTCAAGAAGACCATGCGCTCACTGATCAACGCTGGGGAACCCGTCACACTAGTATTTCGTCGGCTTTTGGTTGAGCGCTGTTCGGACTGGAGCGGAAAGAGCTGAGTAGTCAGGGGGTGGCCCCGCGTGGTATTCAATCGCGTTTATATATTGCTTTATACTTCATTCGGACGCTTTCTTTCTTTGCAACTCGCGTGTCATCTTGACGTTCAACTTCGCACACGAGATTGCTTCTATACAAAAGATTACGTTATGTAACGTGCACACGTCGCGGGGAATCGCGCTGCGTCTCTTGTCTTGCTCTTTCGCGTGAAGATAGATTCATACATTTTCCTGAGTGTTCATCCTCTCAGCGTGACACGCTAGTTAGCCTCCCCAACATGACGTAATCGCGTCCATCGGTGATCACTTGGTGCTTATACAAACCAGTAAACAGTGCACCAGTGTCATTTACCACTTCGGGGTGATCCGGTCCTTCGCGTTCCAGTGGAAAAGGATCACATCTTCCTTCAGCTTCACCAAATCGTTGTTGCAGCGCGCCAGCGTGTGCACCGCAGAGCTGTTGCCCTTTATTTCAGCCTGGAGCAACCGCTGCGTCTCCAGAATCTCGCCTTGAGAGATGGCAGGAATGTCGTTCGCAGGTACAAATACCACCTCGGTCGTTGCGTTCTCGCGTCCTTCTTGGTAGAATCCCAACAGATTCATCCCAGAATCAAACGCTGGAAAGCCGATAGCATTGCTGGCGTTCAGCGTGACCATGCGCGCCACGACGTAGAACACTTGGATCTCAATCGCATCGGCGACCTGGCTGTTGCCACCGATGCTGTTGTTGCTACCACTGCCAGCGAGGTTCTGGTAAAACATCGGGTCGCTCGAGTCCTGATCATCTAGCGAGCGCATGAACTCTGTGAGCCCACCAGAGTTATTGCGGAACAGTCCAGGAGGACCCTCCATTCCAGCGAGGCCGCTCATAGCGCCTGACGTTGCCGTTGCCATAGCAGACGAGCTATTGCTCATGGAGAACTGGTTTGCGGTGGCGGTACCGGAGTTCATCATCATGGCCGAGCTCATCATTTGCTGGTTGGGTGACGTATCGTCCGCCAGCGGATTCACGCCCATCATAGCGGCATTCTGTGGACTCACCAGCGACGGCGCACCAGCGTTCTGCATTTGACCCATGGGCTTCACTGACGCTTTTTGCGCGGCAGCCTGCGCGCTGGCAATCATCGCTGGAAACCGCTCGATTCCCTTCAGCACGAAGTCCAGGTGGCTCATAGTGTCCGTCGCGTACGTGAGCAAGAGATTGGCGATCAAGCATTTCGTGTCGTGTTGGGCCGTTTCGTATGTCATGACATCCTTGTAGCGCCAGCATGCCGGGCAGCGGTAGATGGGTCGCTCCGGGTCGGCGGTGCCGTCACTCTTGCTTTCGTAGCCCACCGTCTGCCACTCCAACTGATGCAGTCCATTCACGACACCACCAGCCCAAGTCAGGATGCTTTCCATGGCACCCGTCAGCGAATTGGCCGACTGCGGGCTGCCGCCAACACGCGGAGTTCCAGGCAAGGCGCTGCCTCCGGTGCGCATCCTCTTGCGGCGATCATCTGCTGTGAACGCGGCGGTGCCGAAAGCACCAGCCAACATCATCTCGTGCTCCGCGTTCGAAGCCGGGGACGACGTCGTAGACATCGGCGTCGACGCGCCAGCGATAATGTGGTGGGTGATCTGCGCCGGCGCGTTCTTGCCCGGCCGCCGCTTGTTGCGCTTCGAGCGCACCGAGATGGACGAGCTGAGGTCATAGGCCACGTCAAAGTTGAGCGGAGACTGCGCCGTATCGGCCTCCACCTTGAGCCGGAAGGCCTGGCCCTGGTGGTTCTTGGACACGTCCTCGATGCGCAGCTTGAGCACGGCCTTGCCCGTCGAGTCGATGGTGCGCTGGCAGTCCGGCGACATCTTGAGGATGTCCTGCTTGAGCACTGGGTGCTCGTTCTCGTAGAGCAGCGTGACGCGCAGAGGCACGGGGCGGTTGCCCACGCGCTCGTTCTTGGCGTTGACGAGGAAGATCGGCAGCGTCATGCACTTGTCGCGGCCGCCCTCGTCCTTGTACCAGAGCTCGGGCAGCTTCTCCTGGATGAGCAGGCGGTGCTGGATGACCGTCATCTCGGACGTGACGGCGGGCGTGACGTTGAGGTTGAGGGTCTCCTTGGTGGCGGCGGCCGAGATGTGGAGCACGAACTTGCGGTTGCCCAGCGCCATGGAGCACTCGCTGATGCTCAGGCGCAGCTTGCAGATGCCGTCTCCGTTCATGACGGGCTTGGTGCTGGGGTCGATGTGCAGGATGTCCTTCTCCACGGGCAGCATCTTCTCGGCCGCGTAGAGCTCCACGCTGAGCGGGACGGTCACGCCCGACTTGAGGTGGTCGGCCGGGTCCACGAGGTACACGGTGAGCTCGAACGGGTCGTCTCGGTACGGGAACTGCGGCGGGCTGGGCTGGATCTTGAGGCGCAGGCGCTCGCTGAAGGCCTCGGCGTCCGGGTCCAGCGCGGCGTTGGCGGCGGCGGAGGCGCCCGCCGGTGCGTACGTCTCGGTCATGAGCATGGGCTAGTCGTCGCCGTCACAAGGTGCTGCAGTGCGGACACCAGGTTGGCCAGCAGCAGGCTGTCGGACTGCAAGGGCGGATCTTAGTCACCCGGTTTCTGGCGCCGTTCGCTTGCTTTCGGCGCGGCTTCGGCGCAGCGCGTTCGCTTGTGCGTGCAAGCGAAGGAAGGGTGCTGGAGGGGCGTCTGCCGGGCCTACTACTTGGCATGGGCATGACAGGAGGGAGGTAAGCAATTAGCAACAGCGTAAGGGAGCATTAAAGTGCAAAGACTTTCACTGAACCATACGAATGACAAGGTGCCATGGGATACGGATGTTGTAGATAGCGTTTAAGCGATGGATAACCCCACTTTTACGAGAAGAGTGCCACTGTGCCTTCACGATACGCCTCCCGTCAAAAAGGACGCCATTTTCACTTGATTTCACTATGCTCTTGAAAGTGGGACGTTAAGCAGCCGCGCGAAAATTTCCGAAAATCAGGAATATTCCTTGTTTTTGTAAGAAAACTCAGGCTGGCCTGCTGTTCAACGTGCAAATGTACTTGTCGCGCGATTAGTGCAAAGCGCAAAGGCTACCATAGCGGTGGCAGTGCTCGACTTGCTTCGCGTTGCCAGGGGATGGCAACGTGAGTCGGTGGCGGCGGCGGTTGCAGCTCCCGAATGGGTGGCAGTGATAGATTCACAAGCTCATCTCCTGGGCCTTGGGCGCAGCTGACCGGCAGCCTGAGGGGCTTGACGTGCTTCCCTCCGCGGGATGACTGTCCTGCGGACACTAGCGCGATAGCCTAACTCAGGCCTCCGGCCCGGGGTCCGCTGCCAGCGGCAAGGACGACGACCTCGGTGCGCGATCGCTGTCGCTGGCATCGACTCGATGATCGAGAGCATAGGAGCCCTGGTCGAGTCAGCGCGGCCGTTATGCGGTAGCCGCCACTAGCCGGATCGCGCGGCAATAACTACCGACAGGCGAAAGGTCGCACGCTCTGCACTCGCATGCGATGTCTCGCTCGGCATAGGGAACAGATGCTGGACGGCACACTTCTCGACGCGGGCCCCGCGCTATTGCTGTGGCGCTGTTGGTTGCTTACTCGACAGCGAGCCTGGGACGACAGCGCTGCGGTGAGACCTGTCAAACGCGAGGTTTGAAGTCTGGACGCCTAGCGCTGCTTAGTGCTTTGCCGCCGCCAGCAGATGCAAAGTGCGCGCTGCTTCAAGCGCTGGCGACGCTGAACACTCAGCAACGTACACGAATCTGTTCTTATGCATGCGGCTTGCTCTACGCAACTCAGCCACAAGTGGTTGGCTAGGAACTGGCGGTAAATAGCACCCTGCAATTCCTGTGGTGCGCACTCAGGTATAGTGGTAAGAGCACTTTGAGATAGCACCAGGCAGTACACGCCGTCAATTCACTCCCAGAGCTAGAAACTTCGTAAATAATCGCATATCGGTTAATTGTTTCAAAAAGTGGCGCCAACACCAAACTTCAGTTCAAAAGCTGGAAGCATGAAGCGCGGGCAGGCGCCGATCACCGCCTTCTTCCAGCGCAAGCAGGTGCGCCGCATCAGCATCGAGTCTGTCGACAGCGACAACGACAGCGATGGCGTCAATGCCGCCTCCACCACCACCAGCTCCCAGCAGCTCCACGACCCTGAAGACTTAATCGAAGACGCTCAAGAGGAAGATGTGTCCGAGCCATTAACCGTTAAGTGCAATGCGACGGCGCGTCGCGAGGCTCGCGAGGACGTGACGGGGATCCTTCAGCGTCGCGAGCTCGTAGGCTGCGCCTCGACGCGGCCGTTCATTGGCCGGGGCCAGCACGGCCTGAGACGCAGACGCAAGCAGCAGCTAGTGCGCTGGGCGCTCACACACTTCCAGCGGCTGCCGGTGGAGCTGCAGTTGGCCCCGCACTGGGAGCGGCAGGCGGGCGCCGTGAGCGTCGAGGCCTTCTACGCCAGTTGCCTCGAGTTTGACGCGCAGGGGGTTTTGCTTGCGGTGGGCGCGTCCAATGGGATCGTGGCGCTCTACGACTTCGACGACGTGTTCCACCGCAGCTTGAACCTCGGACAGAAGATGCACAGCAAGCTGACCAAGCCAAAGGACGAGGGAGAAGAAAACCAGAAGATGAAAGACGAGATTCTGCACCCGGTACGTCTCAAAAAATATTTTTTTACATTATTTTGTTGCTGAGAGTTGCTTCGTGTGCTGACTGGAGTGTAGATCCACACGATATTTACGCCGTTTGAAGTCAAGTGCATTCGCTGGAACCCGTTGCAAGAGGTAGGGAGTATATTTGCATGGATTGTAGGGTGATTATTGTGCTTATTGGTTTCCATGTCGTGAATTGTTGGTAGGACGAGATCGCGTGTTCGTTCACGAACCGCAATGAAATCCATGTCTTCGATTTGCGCAAGTTCCCGAGCAAGCCGCACAAAGTTTTAAAGAGCTCCAACCATCCTTCCAGCGGATACAATGATATGTTGTACCTGTCGGCGACGGAGTCGACGCTACCCAAGTCACGACAACCTGCGCGACCGAAAGCGATTAACATCATTGCTGGCGATATGGATGGAGCTATTCGCATGTGGGATCCGCGGTTCCCCTTGCGACCAGTTTGGAGCTTTCTCGCTGGGTCGCTGCCGATTAGTGCGTTGTCGCTATCTACTAACAAGCAGTTTCTCATCTGCGGCAACGAGGCGGGAATGCTCATGGTACGGTTAATTATCTTCCTGTGTAACACGCATATCGCTCACACGCACCTGTCTGATCAATTGTCAATATTTGATGCTTCGTTGCAGACGTACGACATTCAGCACAAAGTTGTTCCAGCGTTTGGCTCCAAGTCTGTACCTCAGCGGAAGACATCATTTAACATTATGGAGGCGATCAAACGTGAGCAAAGCCCTACTGTGCTTATGCTGGCTGTTGTATGAGGTGGTTGGCACTGACATCCCTTTGCTTCCATGTGCCTCGAACAGCATACTTGTCGCCTGCCATGATAGAATCTGTACTCCTCTCAAACCGGTACGGATGTCCTGGCATCATGTCAATGCGCCTGGTACCGCAAACCGAAACACAAGTGCTGTGCCAATTGCGTAACGATTGGGTAGTGGTCATCGATTATCTTCAAGGCTCTGTTGTGAAGCTGCATACGTTCGTCCGAGGTATGATGTAGTGAGAGGATCTGCTGAATGGTTGGGTTGGGTCTGAGCAATACTCATGAACTTGTATGGTGTTGCTCCGATCTGGACAGGGTTGACGCCTAGAGAGAAGCCGAAGTCAGATCCGTCTCCATCCGTGCTCTCGATGGCTTCAGAGAGCGAGTTCCAGCGGGACTTCTTGCCTCGGTCACTCCGTAACTCTTGGCTTTCTTGCCACCGTTGCACGGGCACTTTCTTGTTCGGCAAGTCTATCATGTGCACGGGGATCCACGACGCCGCGAGTTTAAACGTGATTGATTTGCACCAACTGCGGCGCATCAAGCCTGTCAATAAATATGCTGCGAATGAAGGCGATACAGCAAAGCCTGGCAATTCTGGGCTACCTGCAGTCGAGCGGCTTGATCGGTTCCGAATCCCCATGAACAGCATCGTCACTGCTGTGGCTGCTCATCCGAATCTGCACGCGGTAATATGTGGTGGTGAGAACATGAGACTGCAAGTCATGGGGATAATGGGCCAACGCATGGAGGAGTGGATACAAAAGAAAGAGGCAAAGGAGTGATCCGGACACGAACAGCAACTTAGACAAGCTGAACATTCAGTTAATGAAGCGCAGAAATTATTTCTACGGGCATGCTTGGTACGTTTGAGTCCAAGCATTGGTGACGACGCATCTAGCAGAGAAGCATGTGATCGCGCTTCATGGACGAACAGCCCGTCGAGTCGCACATGCCCTCAGGCTGGTACGCGTCGTTCTCTGTGCACCGATCCTGCAGACGTTGGTTGCGTGTCGGCTGTAGCAGCTCGTGGATACTGCCGCCTGACTTCGCCCTTGCTTCCAGTTTCGCACACGACGCCCCGACCTCCCGACGCCACCCGCCATGCATCCGTTATTGCAGCGCTCCAGCCCGGGGGCTGCAGAGCTGTTGCCCTGCATTTCAGCCTGCAGCAATCTCTGCGTCTCGCCCGTGTGATGACAGGACTGTCGTTCAGCAGCACATCGGTCGTTGCAGTAGTATCATGGACCTCTTCATAAAAACTGAGCAGGTTCATGCTGATGTCAGATGCCAGGGAATCGGTGGCCATACGCCCAACTACTAGTTGTAGCTTGTAGTTGGCAGCTACAAGCTGGCAGACGTTCATTAGCAGGTGAAGCGGATCTCTTGCTTGAAGTCGTCGTAGGGAAATCACGTAAAATATGTCGCCACTCTGGTACGTGCATGCTGTCGCGATATTAGATACCTGAGCTGCTCGGCCTTACTTGCGGACCGCAAGTTGCGGTACGTTTGGGTCAACCAGAAGCGCTGGAAGCAACTATACTACACAAACTCTTCATTTGCCCTCGAATTAGAGGTGGAGGCGAATCAATGCGAGTTTATGCGGGGCGTTCAAACTCGTCGAGGCACATGTTTGACGTCAGTCTCGACGCCATGTTGTTTCCAAGATCTCCACTCACAAAACTCCAGGCGTACGATCAAGGCAGCGGACTGGAGATGCAGTATGAGTGTTTGAAATATCCGTTACATGCTCAGTAGTTTTTAACCAACCTATCATTTTAGGAAGCCATACAGAAATCTCCTCTCCCATGGACTCGGCGATGGAGGTGATCGTGCTGGACGACAGCAGCGACGCGTCGTCCGAGAGCGAGATGGCGTCAGCGTCCACGACGCCGTCGACGTCTCCGGCTCTGCGGCGGAGGTCCGCGCAGTCCG
>JAGDFM010000021.1:170053-205814 GCA_019155715.1 Phytophthora pseudosyringae | reverse complement strand
TAGAAGACGATTTCGACGACGTGTATCTCGCCGTCTCCTCGATTAGTAGATGTGACTAAAAAACGTCAGTGGAAGTGACTAAAAACTCGTCAGTTTAGCCGGGACACGGTATCGCACGACTTTTCCCAGCACGTTGGTTGTATGTCCAGACAGAGGGAATTCGGTACACACTAACGCCGTATTCGACTTGATTGGCTCTAACCAACTCCTCTGCAAAATACACATGTAAAAGAGGATGAAGCAGCTGGTTCGTGAAAAACATGGTCTCCCCCAAATTTAAGATTCCATCATTTTAGCCTCTTTTAACCTGATAAATCTCTTTGGGCTTTTGTGTTCGAGTTAGGTCGAAAGAGCTATTTGGACTCAAAACAGCAATTTACGGTGCAAGCCAGCAATTCCAACCCAAGTCGAACGCGACTTAATATGCGAAAAACATAAAGAAAATGGATTTGAAGAAGATTTGCAGTAGTACCGTAGTTTTGGTAAATGGCACAGCAAGCGCCCTTTAGCAAAACAATTCACTTGCCTTGTATACTATACTTAACCCAAGTGGTGCACGAAAGGGATAAACGGCTGCTTGTATGAAAGCACGTGTACGATAAACACAGTACATGCATCGCACTATAGTTGTTGTTTTTCGTGCAGACTACAACCGAGTATTACAGTTTAGTGCATACATCACATAGCATTGGGGCTGAGACACAAGATTTAGAGCAGCGTCCGGGGTTGAAGTACAGCCTGTTGCGGGTGAAACTGCATCAGATTGGCAGACGAATCCGTTCGTATTATGATAATTCGTGCTACCAAGCCCGCTCAGCACGGTGACGAAGATAGTAGCGCGCTAACCATCAAGCTAGTGCTTAAAATCACTGTCCCAAATTAAAAAAAGAAGCAACAAATAGCAATCTGAAAAAAAATATGCCGTTAAAGTTGAACCGACATTTAACCTAGTCACAACGTCAACCCTAACATCATCATTCGTCGCTTGGATTATTAAAACGTACGATTTCGTACTATACAACTCATATCTGCTCCTCCTGCTTCAAATCTATACACAACCTGGTCACTCGAGAGCGCAGATGAAATTCAGCAAAACTAAACAACGCCAGGTCGTCCCGAAATGCGAAAGAAGCAGTTCAACAAAGCTCAATGCTGCAGTTGCATCAGTACACAGTGCAGGTTGATCTTCGGTTTGAGTGACGTCGGGACTAGACTAGCACTCGGGAATGTTTGGCGGACCAGAAGGCGGTAATACCAAAACAAATTTGTTCGAATTATATGCTAGCCTCGTTTCCGTTGCAGGGCTCCACAAAATAACAGTAGTAACAGGTGTGAACACCTGTTCCCGGAGAGTTTGTAAGTGCATGAGCTCCATCTCGCTTCGATGCACCTAGCAAAATTTGAGAGATTTATGTTCTTGAAAGCCAACCACGATCTGTGAAATGCGTCTACGCTTGCCACATGATTCGGAGTTGTTTGAGTAATCCTCACTCACTACGCTCAGTATTGCGATATTGTTTGCTTCAATAGTTCACCATATATTACTGATTTGGCCTCGATCTGCGTATGTGGGAGCGTTTACTCCGAGGAGAAAAGAACAGCAACACAATATACCATTATTGTTATTATTATTATTATTATTATAGTCTACCAAGGTGCGCTCAGCACTTTGAGACTTGATTGCCTAACGCAGCACCTCTGTCACAAAGCCCCCAATGGGTGGCACCGCTTCGTCGCAGAAGCGTTGGGATTTGAAAAGCTTCGATCGGCTTCAACTCGGCGCTGGATAGGGGAGTTCGCTTGGAATCTTGACCATAGCGATTTCAAACACCGGCGAATGCGCAATAGAATAGTCGACCGCGAGATAATCGCTCACCCTAGGGTACTTCTTGACACAGGCGTCAAAACGAACACGGACCTCCACGAGCGTGCGCTTGTGCTGCTGCAGCTTCC
The DNA here is from genome assembly GCA_019155715.1 of Phytophthora pseudosyringae. Taxonomy (NCBI): domain Eukaryota; phylum Oomycota; class Peronosporomycetes; order Peronosporales; family Peronosporaceae; genus Phytophthora; species Phytophthora pseudosyringae. The sequence goes on along the minus strand of JAGDFM010000021.1, from coordinate 203,861 downwards.
CGCACACGCTGTTAGGCCCCATCAACTGCTCCTACAAAGTTAAAATGCGGCGCGCGCGGGGGGGGGGGGCTCCTACGTGGCTGCATTTCGGATGCTGACGTACTTGCCGACCATCTTCCACACTGGCAACCACCGAGTTGCGTTTGATCTCTCGTTGGGGAGATGGATACAGTTGAGCGGCATTATTGGGAAGTCGAAGGCTCATCATCATGCAACGCATCTGAGAAATAAAATCATCAGGTTCTTGACCACCGCTTAGTTGTATCGATGGCTGGTGCAGCCAACCATAAGGACGTTCAGCTGCATGGGGAGGCACTTGTTGGTGGAAAAATTGTCACTTACCACAACTTGAACGTCAGTTCATCCTTCATAGTAGACATGCCAATCTGTCGCGCGACAGGACCGTTGGAGTGCGGTAGACGACGACCACATCGACGAAGTGAGGTCTACCGGTCCCACATGATTCCGAAGCATGTGCCCATCTCATCGGCGATGATAACACCAACACAGATAGCCACTCGGACGAGCTGCCGGGTCAGTGGATTATCCACTTCTCATAATGGCAGCTTCCGCTCGACGATGCTGCGAAAGCAGTCACGTATGGCAGTCTCGTCCACGTAGCCAAAGACTTCTTGGTACGCCAGATTTCGCTGTTGGAACTCAGCATATTCCCCGCCGTGCGCGGGGTGGACCGAGTACAGATGAGATATCAGGTAGATATAGCTCGTGCGGCTGATTTGCTTGCGGAACCGCTCGCAGATGCTGCAGCGGTAGAGCTCCTGGCTTCAGATGCGTGAAGTCGAACGCGGCGAGTTATCGGGACGTAATGACGGCTCAAGAATGAAAGTGAGCGCTTGAGGGCGGTTTTGCAACAGGGCTGGTTGGCTGTCAGAAACGACTGACGGGCGGTCTACACACCCCAAAGCATGTATTATTCCCCGTATTATATGTATTATGTTATGCAAGAAGCGACAATCCGCAGTAAACTATTTTTTTCCAAAGCTTTGCGCTGTTGGTCTGCTGTCATGTTGGTGGCATCGATCACGCCCAGATGCAAAATTTCGCTCAACCGACATCTGTCAGGATTTCCGAGAAGGACGCCGTCAAGTTCATACACCAGCTCCACACAACGAACAGATATCACGCCGCAGTCAAGCCACGAACGGTGACCCCAAGCCCATCAGACCACTGAGAGGGCCGTAGTACGCTGACCTTGAAGGCAAAAGTAGCGACCAAGTCGAAACGTAGGTATCCACGTCATCAGAGATTAGCAGAGGATCGTCTACCAAATAACCAAGAAATGGTAAAGCAACGACTCAAAACACTTCTCCATTGTTTGCTGGAACTGCACAGCGGAATGACAGCATCCGTGACGAACATGTGTATTTTGTTTTCAGTTATGTATGACATTAGTTCTTGGCTAGATGTGTCCAAAGGTAGTTGCCAAAACCCATGAGTAGGTCGATAGACCGTAGTGCTCCTTGACTCGGGTTTGTTCGAACAGGGTCACCATGTGGGTCATGGTGCTAATGAGAGTATCTATGAGGCCGTTCACTAAATGATAGTCGCAAGTTTGGCGAACCTCGTCGCCAATAATACCCGCTTTGCGCACTGGTAGCACTGGACAAGCCCAACGACGGCTGGGTTTTTCGTAATTCCAGCGAAGTTCCACATGTGCCGGAGCTACGGCAGAGTGACACATCCGTCACGTTGACGCATTTGAACGCACCTGTCGTTATTGTAGCCGTGTGTTACTTGTGCGGCTCTGTGAAGCTTCGGCTTCAGGTAAATAATGCAGTAGGACCCGTGGCTTTGCACAAGCCGCCTGTCGCGTGCCTTATCATTGAAGATAACGAACAAGAATTTATCCTGGATCAGGATGTGCCGAAGTCGCAAGGCATTGACACCGACCAGCAGCTTGAGGAGTTGGCCGATCGGATCGATTACCCTGGGGATTGTGAGTGTAGTTTTGTAGAACACACAAAGTCGATAGATGCGGATCCAGACAAACTAACACAACAAGTCGACTAACTCGGCGCTGTTGGCCCGCGCTGAGTTGTCCCCAGTGGTTCGGGCTTCCAGGTACAGCGGTGTCTCCCTTTCGTCGCTACTTGACAACCAAGCTAATTACTCCGGAGGTCAGCTGAGTTCGGCTGCCTCCGTTCCTCCTGTTCCCTCCACCAATGGATGGACGACGGCATGCGAACCACCGAGTGGAAAGGCTACTCGACTGGAAGAGTTACGGTACCCGGGCTGTATGGAATACCAATTCGTTCGACGCACCGATATTTGTTCTTCGTGCTTGGTGAGACACGCACTTCCCCGGACCAACCTTTATCTCTTGGCGCTACCAGTCAATACCCTACAAGCTATATCTATCAGGTATCGACGGTAGACACAATCCAGCCCGTGTAAGTACTTACTGGAAGAGTTTACACTTGTCTTGGACTTTGAAAATTCTGCTCTATTATAATATATCCTTCGGGAGACCACGAAGGGACTCCTCCTAGTGCTTGATATGATATTATACACATATCTAGTAAAATAAAGTCGTTCCTGATCTCGACCGACTCTTCGCCGAGCTCTAACGTAACCGCTCAGCTGACTAGCCGAGTTCTGCCCGTATTAGACCGCTGAGTTGGGATTCCTGCCAAGGTTCAGCCGCCGAAAATTAGGCCCAAGGATAGGGCTGGGGTAGACAACAGCAATTCCCGTCGATACCCACTGGCTGTGCAAGCATTTTGCCCAAGTTCAACAAGAGTTGACATTGACTGACGAAAGTTCTGTCTGCGCCAGTGTCAGCACAATATGCCACGGCAAGTACATCATTGAGCAAGATATTTTTGGTTTTCTCCCAATGGGAGGTATTCCCGTAGGCGTTTTTGTCGGAACATTGTTCGCTTAACTCTGTCACTAGATTGGTGTGCGCGTAGCTTGCTGCGGATCTCGGCCTTGTGGTCGCCAGATGCCGTAGGACACTATGACAACCAATTGTTTTTTGAAATACTGGATGAATCGTTCACTTACGTCCGATTCGAAATGGTTCATGTGTAATTGCTCACGCTTCTCCGCATCGTTATCGGGAACGCCCTTTGTTTGCGCTCACGATTATGTTGTCAACCTCGGCCAAGATGTGACATCGTTGATGGAGATCTTCCAACGTAGTAGACAACACACTCGTAGGAGACCTCATCGAAAGTGCTCTTCACAAGCATAATCAAATCGCTTGAGTTGTCCTTGTCTTGCCCTGTATGGCCTCTGTATGCTCGCGGCTCTCGCGACGCTACGAGCATTACTGCTAGAATAAAGCAGCCCGTGAAGTGGTGTGGACCATCATCACCAGTGATGGTGTAACCCGCGATCCAGCACGCATTGGCGCACTGCAAACAATGCCTTATCCGATTGCAGCAGGCCCGCTACAGCGCTCTTTGCCTGCTTTAAATTGGATGAGGGAGTCGATAATCAACTATGATCGTACTGTGGAGCCTTCACAATTGTGGCCAGATAATGCACTATGCAATGGCAAGCGCACGATGCGGAGCAGTTGGCTTACAACAATGTGAAAGTTCTATTGGCCATATCAGCAACACTGGCTTTACCAGGCGATTATTGTTTGCACACATGCATCCGACAGTGTTGGTCCGCTACCTTGAACCAGGATGGGTGCGGACGTGTCGTTTTCGGTGATGGGGTTCGACACGATCCAGCTCGAATTAATGCTCGAACGAACCTTCCTGCACCGACTACCGGCCAGGAGCTGCAGCAGTTTGTCTGTGCGCTGAACTGGATGCGAGCGTCTCTACCCGCTTTCAACAGACTGATCGCTCCGCTTGTGAAGATCATAGAAAAGGTATACGAATGTGCCGGTGGTCGCAAGAAAATGCAGGTGTGAGCGAGTAAATTGTCTGACGTGGGGTGGGGTGACGGCGAAGTGGCCTGCCTGTATCGGTGTAAAAGCACCGCACCACGCGTTGCAACTTGCGCACCCAGACCCGATAAGCGCCTCTCGGTGTACACCGACGCCAGCGATAAGCAGTGGAGCGCGGTAATCAGCCAGATTCCGCGCGATCAAGCAACCAGGCCTCTCAGTGAGCAAGAACACCAACCATTGATGATGCTGAGTAATTCATTTTCTGGAGCCATACGACGATGGTCTATTGTCGAAAAGGAGGCTTACGCCATTATTGAAACTTGCAGGCGTGCAGACTATTTGCTCCCTGCCACGACGGATTTGCTTTGTTCACAGATCATCGCAATTAAAGTTAAAGCACACAGCGTATCGACTTTGGTGCCGAAGTACATAGCCGATAAGCTCCATCGGTGGTCTCTTCTTTTGATGCCGCGGTATAGTAGTGACTCAGAAAAACATAGGCAAACGGTTCGTCTGGAAGAGTTTGGAACAAGATGTGTAATGTTTTGTTCAGCGGTGTTTACATTGTGCAAGTACTCTTGGTGGGCCACCACAACCACGTCGGCTTGGTGAGGCGATACAGCCGAACACCCAAACGAGCTCCTCCACAGGGATGTTTTGTACATGGGCGGTAGCGACACGTACGTGTTGGTGATTAAAGCTGACGCTTCTAAGTTTGTGTGGCATACGTCGTGCAAGAATGCGGATGCAGAAACTACATTTAATGCTCTACTCGACTGGTTTGCTTCGTTCGGCGTGTGTCGGACCTGGGTAAGCGACCAAGGTACACACTTCAAGAGCAAAACAATTGAGGCGCTTCAGCATGCACTTGGAGCGCACCACGACTTCACCACCGCAAGATGTCCGTGGCCAAACGGCACGGTGGAGATGGTCATGCATGAAACTCTACGCTGCTGCCGCGCTTCCTTTCGGAGTGGAGATTGCAGCCGCGTGAACGACTGAGGGGGGGGGTAAAGATTGTTCAAATGGTGTTGAACAACACGCCATCGCCATCTATTGGAGGCGTAGTGCCTGTGACGACAATGACGGGACTCATAGCAATAAATCCAAGTGATCGTATTGCTGTGCCTGGACCCGTTAAGGCAACTACTCTCGAAGCAATACAAACAGTGCAACGAGAACATGTTGCAAAATTTCAGGTAGCGCTAGAAGCTATGCACAAGCACCAAGGGATAAGCAAACGCAGCTATCCGGGCCGCTGGACAGAAGAATCGCAACCAAAAGAATGGCACAACCATGGCCCAATTTGATATTGGCGATTTGGTTCTGTATGCAGATGTCTGGCAGAATACACGCAATAAGTTGAGCGTGAAGTGGTGCGGACCGGCACAGGTGGTTGCCACGGTATCAAACAGGATTTTCGAGAAACAGAATTTGATCACAAAGAAGTCCATGCGAGCCGCCTAAAATTTTATGCGGATTCATTCCTCAATGTGACAGAGGATCTTTTGCTGCACATTGCGCACAGCAGCGAGGGCCACGTAGTCGATACCTTGCTAGCATCACGCTACAATCGATAGGAGAAACGCCACGAGATAAATGTGCATTGGAGAGGGCTTGACCCCATGGAAGATTCATGGGAACCGGCGAAAGTTTTGTTGGCAGACGTCCCAGCGGCGGTTAAGACATTCGTTAGCAAACACGACAAGAAGGCACCCGTGAAAGCGCTAGGAAAGGCGCTGCATCTCGACTAGTTCAAAGCCAAGGGAACCTGCGACTCAAGGGTAAGTCGCATGCATAAGTAACGCATTTCCAGAGGGGGAAGTGCTGTAGCGGCTGCTACAGAGCGCAGTTGTTACTGGGGTTTTGCCCAGCAACACAGCAATCGCCCAAAGCAGTTTTCCAACTACTGCTCGGACGGTTGCACAACGGACACCCTCTAGGAGAGCATGCATGGCGTACAAGAGCGAGTAGTGCAAACGAACTAAGCGCTCAATACATATCACGACTACATTTCCTTTGGAAGCAACACAACTGCGATTTCTTCGACCCGCCGCGCCGTGAGTGGACAATTTTGGACCACCCCGTCGCGGCCGGTTTCAATTCCTTCAATCCACGCGCCTTACAGCGTGCCTCCGCGCATCAATAGAAGGCTGTGAATGAACTGCACGAAAGTGTTCGCAGCACACCCAGCAACATGGTGATCGTCCAGAGTTACGTACAGCAATTTAAGGAATTGGCGACCAATCCGGACCACGGTCGTCACCCGTGAACTCCTTTCTGATGAGAAATGGTGCAATAAATGTACATGTATATGTAAAGCCATCGCCCCCCGTCGACAGCATCCCATATATTCTAGTGAGGCTAACTCGCTTGGACCACGATCGTTAGGTGCGAGCGTCCCGATGGAAGCATGTCGGCCCCACTGAGTCGCACCGTGTACACCAGCACGCTTGCACCCGAGGGCGACTGGCTCCTATGGGGGGGGGGGGATTCTCGCCCAGTCATGATCAATCAGAGTGCGATGCGACGTCTGATTGGACAAGACCGCCAGCTCTAGGTCGACGCTCACCTGGCCCTCGCCGATTGCCCCGCCCCCCGACACGAATTGTGAATATCGTTGTGTCGTGTCACTAAGATTATGGAGACGAAGTTCTTCAATAAGTGCGTGGACTGGGGGTTTCGCCAATACTACTAGTTCATCTGCCAACGGACTCATTGTCAAGAATGCACCCCGCGAAATTACCCGTATACAACCAAGTGCATTTGCTGGGGGTTGTTAGCAATAGCAATGTTGACTTCCAATACTCAACAACCATTGTACGCACGGTTTCACCCTGTACTTTGTATAGTGCAGACCCGGCGGCGCAAACAAATAGCGTATTTTCACGGCTAACTTTCTTTTCTCTCCATTCGGATTGCCGTCAGTGAAATATTGATTTCCTTGTAGGTTTCCGTACTATCTGGCGAAACACCCCAGCGTACTGTATTCATTTTTGGAACATGAATAACAGCATACTCAGGGTCGCTTGGTATTTTTAATAACCCCGTTGCGTGTGCTACATGTATCTCTAGCCAAATTCTATAGTACATGTAGTATCCGTGTCTGACATAGAACGCGCCATGCCATATTGTGACCCGTTACCACCATACAAAAGTAAGATATTTTTACGAATGCCTCATTTCGACTCCCCATTTGAATGCCATCCAGGTAGTTTAGGTCATAAAAAATAGCCGACGTAGGAAGAGGATGTAGTTATGTAGCGGAGTTTTGATGCCAGTCTAATGCACACCATCGACGACTTCTGGCGACTTTCATACAGGAACATCCAATAGTGGGGTCCAGGAAATTGGTGTGAACCACATCAGGGAAGTGTAGTAACACTGGGCAATACAAAAACCTTGAGATGGCACGATATGTGTCGCGGGGTGTATTATACCACCTCGTACACCCCTTGCTTTACTGTAACCCAGTCAGTCAAACAGCACATGGCGGAGTCCGCCAGGCGGGCACGGATACCATCGCAGGAAGTAAAGAAAATCGAGCTGCGAGCTCGACGCGCAACCAATACTACTAGTTAACGATTTTTTTTTTAATTTTGGCATCCCATTCATGTACAGCGTTCTTCGCTTCTGAGTCCGGTAAGACGTCGCAGTCTTTCGCTGCTCTAGCTTCTACCGGCATTGTTGACTCTACCAGCAGACAACTGACGTTTCTTCCAAGCCAGACGGGTAACTTACTGCGTTTTTCGATATACAACAACATTTCCAACCTTCAACTTCTAGCGGCGTAAACAGCGACACTACGACAAAGGTGGCGAGGACGAGAATCGAGCACAGTGTGGACTGAGCATCGCGCTGGTTTTCTCGTGGAAGTGTCGGTGCTTATCCGTGCCTTTCAGCCGCGCACGCTGAACCGCGTGTTACCAAATGACATTTTGCGTGTTCAGGGCTAACGTTACATTTGTCGACTAAAACCTCATCTGAACAAGCACAAATCGATCGATCTAAATTCCCCCTACATGTTGAGATCCGACCAAACAGCACCGGACACGCTGCCTTGCCGGTGTTGTGCCGAGTACCAAAGGACACAATCACGTTGGGACGCAATATTCTCCCAATCCCGACAGCTGATTATGGCGTCATTTGTCGCTGCGTGCGACGTAGCGTCAACGTGGCCCCTGGATACTGCAGCCCCATGAAGCGAGAGCGCGAGTCGCCGAGTGCTATCGACTCGACACTGGTTTTTATCCACCCTCGTCAAGCACTCGGGCGCTCGAGCTTTGCCACTTTGATTTTTGACGCCTCTTGGCGGTCCAACCGTGGTTCAGTTCTCTCCCGCGCAAGTCGAAATATCACGTTTGGACGTCTCAGATCTTTTCGGCTCAGAGCTATAAATACTTCCGCAACAGCACGATCAGGCGCATTCTCGCTGTCTCTCCGTCCAGCGTCAATGGTGGGCGTGGCGCGCTTCCTGAGCGCCGCGATGGGCGGTGACGACGACGCCGACAACGTGCAGGGCAAGTGGATCGGCTTGGCCATCGTCATTACCTCGGCGGTGCTCTCCAACCTCGGCGTGAACGTGCAGAAGCTCTCCCACGTGCGGGTACGGCCCTCCCCCTCTCTACGCTGATGCTCGTCGAGTGCGCACTCGAGAAACCCGACAATGCGCACTCGACGCACGTGATACGCAACCGCGTCTCTAATTTATTGTTGATATCACGTTGCAGGAGGAAGAGAAACCCGTGTTCGAGCGGCAGACGTACTACACGCGTCCGCTATGGCTCACGGGCCTGGTATTGGTCGTGCTGGGCGCCATCGGGGACTTTGAGGCGCTGGGCTTCGCTCCTCAGGCACTGGTGGCGGCAGTGGGCGGCGGCTTCACGGTGCTGGCCAACGTGTTCTTCGCGCACCTGTGGCTGGGGCAGATCCTGACCAAGACGGACGTGCTGGGGACGCTGCTCATCATCATCGGCGTCGTGCTCAGCACGGTGGCCAACGAGCCGGACGAGCAGATGTCGCTGCTGGAGCTGGAGAAGCAGTTCTTCCAGCTGGGCTTCCTCATCTACCTGGGCGTCATGGTGAGGAGCTGGAGCTGGAGCTGAACCTGAGAGGGGGGTTATATAAGTTATCACGGGGCTAAAACGTTGAGATACAATTTACAGACGGCCGTGCTCGGCGGCATCTTCGGACAGATTGAAGCCATCCTGAGGCTGCCAAGAGCAATGAACGAGAGCAAATACAGGTTGCTGCCTTTCATGTACGCCACTGCGTCAGGCATCTTCGGCTCTTTCTCAGTGTTGCTGGCCAAGGTACGATGACAGCAGTGACGTCTGTGGACCGGGGTGAGGTGTTGACGTTGGTTACTGTTGTGGTTTGCTGTCGCAGTGCGCGTCGATCCTGCTGATACTGACGTTCAGCGGAGAAAACCAGTTCGTCTACTTCACGACGTACTTGTTCATGGGCGGCATGATGTGCACGCTGGTGCTGCAGACAGACTTGTTGAACCGCGCTATCATGGTGGGCGACACGCTCAGCGTGTTCCCCATGTTCCAGTGCTTTTGGATTGGGGTGCGTGCTTTTCTGGCTTTGATGATGAGGATTCATCGCCAACGAGATAAACTGACATCGAATCGTTTTTTGTGTGGCGGTTTTAGTCCAGTGTCATCGGTGGCGTGGTGTTTTACGAGAAGTACACACGGTTCTCGCTCTTTGACTGGATCTGCTTGCCCATTGCGCTGGCCTGTAAGTCGCGAGTTTGACATGCCAAGTTTCACCGGTTCCAGAAAGCTAACGACACTTTGCTGTGCTATCTAGTTATCATTATGGGCATTTACCTGTTGGCAAAGCACGGCGAAGGAGAAGGTGACGACCCGGACGACCCAGAACACACTACGCCGGGGCACCGTACACACATCACAGGTCATTTCGGCGCGCTCATGCCCCTCTCACCACAGGGCCATTCGTACAGTACCTTCAGCCGGAAAAGTTTCGATGATCGCGACAACGAGCACACCCCGCTGCGGTACACACCGTCAAACGGCCGAGTTATTGACCACAGCGGGCTCACGACAGGGTACACGAATGGATACACCAATGGCCATGCCAATGGTCATGATCATGGACACCGGAATGGCCATCCCGTTGGCCACTGGCAAGGGCCTAACGACCGGAGGCACCAGGACGACGATTTGGAGGAGCAGCGGTTGTACAGCGGGTCTATATAGCCTAACTGGCGCCGGGATCACGAGGGACGGCCGGTGGAGGTGTGTGCATATACTAGCAAAGAAAGGATAGAAGTAGGGTGTAGCGTCGCCGCGGAGGATGGCAGATGGTGGCTGGCAGTGAAGAAACCAGCTTCCTGGCCAGACAGCGCTATCATCAAGGCTACGAGACGTACGTGAACAATTGAAATTTGTAGTATTTGAATAAGCTGTTTCTTCATCGGACTTGTCTTTCATGGGAGACTGCTGGTTGGATTATCTTCGAAACGTGTAGACAAGGAAATCAAATACTAGTAGTTTTTTTTTCTCTCTGCTGATGAAGCTTCGAGTGCGGCGACAAGCTATTTGACGTTGCTTGTTGATTCTTGTGCAGCGAAAAGTGCGCTTCTCCAGTATTTTTCGATGCTTTACTCATCGTGTACAGCCATTCTGTGCAGTGGTGACGACGGAGCTTTCAGCGTTTCAGTGCTTGCTGTCGGCGATGCCAGGCGCGTCAAGCTTTCGTTTGGCATGAGCGCATTTCTGTCGGAGTGAAGCGCAATAAAAATGTTAGAACGAAAGGTATGGAGGGTACGGGGAATTGGCATCTCGAAGCGAACCTGATGGACGGAGTCGTGGGTCGCTCTCGACCCTTTTCGCCTGGAACGTGGTCGTAGATGTCGATGATGCGAATCGCGGCGTCCGCCCCAGCGACCACCATTTTGTCGTTCACAGCAGCGAAGTCCAGCGAGAAGACCCCGCGACTGAGCCCGGCGATGGTGCCGACCAGTTTGTTGTTCGAGTTGTGGTTGAAAACCTTGGCTTCGTTGGATCCGCTACCTCCCGCGGCAACGAGCTCCTGTCCGGTCTTGGACTTGGAGAACTGAGCTGCATACAGGAAGCACGGCTCGGAGCGAAGCGCGCTTTGGTTCCACGGCACGGTCGCCAGGCGCTTCCCCGTCCCAAAGTCCCAGATCTCGAGCGGGTTTTCCGGGCGCCACGAGCCGGTGAGGATCTCCCCGCGCATGTTCATGTCGACTGCGTCCCCCGCCACGTGCGGGCCGTAGATGCCACGCACGGAGTGGCCGACGCGTAAGTCCCAGATCTGCAGCGTGTTGTCCCACCCGCCGGACACGATGGTGTTGTCGTCCTCAGGGGTAAACTTGATGGAGAAGACGCGGTTCGAGTGCCCCGCAGTGAGAGTACCGTGGCCGCTGTCCATGCAGGCCACCTCGGCCTTCGTGGCTTCGTCGTACACTCGAATGGCATGATCCTTCCCGCCCGTCGCGAACATGGCTCCATCCGCGCGGTAGTCGAGCGCGTACAACTGGTTCTGGCTGTTGCTGATGGCGTTCAGGCACTTGCCCGACGTGATGTGCCAATGCTCCACCGACCCGTTCGAATCTGCGCATCCACACACCGCAACAAACCGTCAGCACCACGACACGTCCATGATTCCAGGAGGACGACGCCACGCACTTGCAGCGAGCAGCACGTTCTTGGTCTTGGTGGCGCTCGTGAGAGGCCGGAACCGGATGGCGGTGCACGGCAAACCGAAGCCGTAGCTGCTTTGCGGCTGCATCAGCGTGTACGACAGCTTGCCGTCGTGCACATTGAACACGCGAATGGCTCCGTCCCCGCAGCCGGCCGCCAACAGCCTCCCGTCGGGCGAAAACCTCGTGCAAAAGACCTCCGACGCGCAGTCGCTGATCGTGACGCTGGGCGCCAAGCGCTTGATCGAGTCTGCCGTAGAGTCCACAAACCGTAAGATAGATCAACCGCGTCAACACCTCGGACTGGTCTCCTCACCTTCCATGACGGCGGCCACTGGTGTTGTCGGAAGATCGCAAAATGGACGCGAACGGTTGCGCCGTTTCGCGTTTCAAAGCACCAACAAGCACCTGAGCAAGTGATAATTAACATGCTGCACAGCTTGATCTGCTGCAACGAGGCCAACTACGTGCTGCTGTCTCGGTATTTCCAGCCGGAGCTGACGCTGGAGGCCCGCAGGACGTACGAGGCCCAGCTCGCTCAGCTCTGCAAGCAAGTCCCGGGCCTCTGGGGTGACCGAGGCGGCCGAAAAGACGCGCAGAGCCAATTGGTCGTGTGCGAGTCGCAGTTCGTGGTCGCGCGCCAGGTCGGAGAGCTCCGGCTCATGCTCTCGGGCAACGAGGAGTACGACGAACTCATCCGTACGTTTCGCTGGGAATTGTTGCGAGTTTTGGCGTTAGATGGGAGCTTTGCTTACAGTTCTTTTGGCTCTGGGTAGTGGACGAGATCATGGCGGTGCTGCAGGCGGTGCTGGCGACCCAGTTGGACAAGAAGCTCACGGAAGCGAGCTTACTGGCGAACTACGCCAAGGTGGTGGTGGCGCTGGACGAGCTGGTGCAGCACGGACACCTCGAGAACGCGGACGAGGCCAGCATCGACCAGATGATCAGGCTCAAGCCGTACCCGTCCAAGTAGACGGCGCTTAGTCTGGCGATCGATCGGTATCAACGTGCACCCTGTTCACGGTGTCGTAGTTGAGAGCCGATGCTTCGTTTGAAGTTCTGCTTGATTCAACGCAAGAGGAAGTCGTAAGCAAGGACCAACTGAAGTTGCAACGTGCGCTTCACCACCACCGGATTTGTGGTGAACGGGGGCTAACCGTTTCAGCTTCTCCTCTGTGAGCCAGGCTTCGACGGCTAATACAGCGCTTGCTTGACACCTTGGCAATGTTGAAGGCGCGGAAGTTCTGCCTCTCCCCATCTGCATACGGCTACCAACCCCAACACGAACTCATCCTGGTCATCTCTGGAGCGTCTCGTGACTAAGAAGCTGGCGGGAAGCAATTCTTCGGGAAGAAAACATGATAAGTATTGAGCATGCTGGCTTGAGGGTCTCATAGCTACCGGTTTGGCGACCCCCGTGCGCTATAGCTGTTTCGTAGAGACTGAGAGACTGGTCGATAACCCCGCGTTGTAGTGCATCGAGCACATGTTCCTCGTCCGCTCGTACGCAGGTCGCGAGCACCCTGGCGTGACGCAGCGCTTCCCTGTCCGGGGAAAAAGGAGACGAGTGCCGTGAGTTCAACTAACGCCAAGGCCCGCGCCACCCAATCTACACAAGACGAACCTCCGCCGTGCGCCCAGCAAACGCCATTCGACACCGCGATGGTCGTGCATTCATCTGCGCTGCAGATGGTGCCGCCGCCATGCGACCAGCACACCCCTTTCGTCTTGGCGCGATTCCGACAGCCGGCCACCTTGCATTTCACCGATCCGCCTGTAATATAGTAACGATGCAGGTTGATCACTTGGTCTACTTCATGGATAGACGCTCGCCATCATACCGTGTTTCCAGCAGCGCCGGGCGTGCTTGGCTCGACTGACGCAGCCTTCAACGATGCAGTACTTGCTGCCCTGCACATAGTACACGGTACAGCGTCAGCACTGGTCGTGTTTAACAGACTACGAGAAGGACCGACCGGTACCTTTCGCTCTAGCGGCGCTGCTGCTCTGGTGGCGTTGCGTGCGTCGTTCTCGTCGACAGCCGAGGCGATCGGCGCCAATAAACTACTGATACTGTTAGTCGACGGGCGTGTGCGTTTGGCCGCGGTTGGTTCCTCGCGTGCATCCCGTTCAGCGGGGCGTTTGCCACTGTCGCCCAGGATAAAGGAGAGCGAGCCCTTGATGGAGCACGGGGAGCTCGCGACCGAGTTCTGGCCAGCGTCCTCGTGGCTGGCGGTGCCGCACATGGTGCAGTAGAATCCTCTGTCCGGTTTCGTTTGGCGTCTGGTTCTCGGTGAAAACAAAATGCTGCGAGTGCTCCACCAAAGCCTTGTGCGTGCTGATTGATATCTCCACCAAGACGCAAAAGCGAAACAGAGGAGACGCTTGCCCAGCGCCGCCACAAGAGGCGGTAGAGACCGTGCAAGGCGCAGTCCAACTCGCTCGCGGTTTTGGTGGAGACGGTCAATCGATCGCCCGACTACGGGAGCTTTGCGACAGCTCTCAGCTGCAGGATCCGGCGCAGCAACCATGCGCTTTTGCAAGTTCGGGTCGCATACAGCGCGACGTGCACGCGCCAAAATCTGCGAACATTCCCGGTCTCGGTATGCCGTGCAGCAGGCTTTTTGGTGGACAACAGCTCGACGTGGCACTTGGTCTGCCAGCCGCATCCGCGTATCCGTTAGTAACTCGGAATTGGTCTGATGGTCCTCCTCGTTCGCTGTCACCTCTTGTGAAGGCGGCTCTCAAATCTCAGGACACTCCGTGCACGACCAGCCAGCAACCAGCCAAACAGCCTGATCAGCAGAAACCATCGTCGCTCGCAAGCTCCGGATCGCGGCGAACAGTGGATCGTCCCCGGTGCGTGAGTCAGACTCAAGCAAGCACAGGCTTGCAACTTTTACGATCCCGGTCGATGGCCGTCCCGCAAGCGGAACCGGCATCGCATACAGCTCCGAGTTGGCGGGTTCTTGCTTAATGGATACCACGCGTGTCGACGTAAGGCAGCGGTGCGCGGCTTACTCCGCTTCGGTTGTTGCGTGAACAATGCCACATTGAACTGTCCCGACGTGCTTCTGGCGCCGCGGAACTGTGCTCGCTCCAGGCGTAATGTGAGTGCAGACCGGCCGGGGTATTGCACGTGCACAAAGCTGCGCGCGGCCTAATACGATGAGTCAACGCGCTTGTCCGTATTGGTGGTCGTAAGAGCAGCGAGTTCCATTTCACCTTGCCACCGAACTTTTGACGCCCAACGCTTTAATCTGAACCAAGGCGCGATCGGTGTCTGTTAACGACACGAAAACCGCCATGTCGATGGCTTTCTGCATCATGTCAATGGTGGCTCGGAGTGGCACTTGGGCGTTGCGGTCGATCCATACAACGTTTACCAGCATTGGTACCAAGGACTGCGCAGCTGCTGGTATCTCGCGCGGTGGCGTGGCCAGCGCGTCGGGGATCGTTCCCGTCGCTCGAGCGCGGATATTCAGCGCCAGACCCGTCGCGCAGCCCGTGAATGGCGTGTGCAACAGCAACATTGTCCGCCGCAGGCCATGGCAATGCACTGCTGCATCTTAGTGCAAATCCAAGGCCTTGCCTACAACTAGGACTCTGAAAAGGGGAAACAGCTCCAGCAGTTGGCACCGTTAACAAACTGTTTAAGCTACTCAGTTCTATAGATGGTGATCGAAATTGAAATGCAACCCGGTACGTGTTATTGATGCTTCAGTCTTCGTGCACGCATTTCGGAGAGCATGGGCTGACACTGTCAAGGATAGCACGTGTCAACCTCTGCAAGTAGCGCCCCTCGTTACACGAGCGGCGCGTACTGCTCGCGAGTCTGACGCTTGCGCAGCTGGAAAGCCACAACAGCAATGGCGGCGATACCCGCAGCAGCAACAAAGACGTCGAAGGCGCCAACCCCGTGGTGATACGCCGGGAGATCGACCACTGCGAGCCCCGTGCCGTCAATGATAATTGAGCGTCCGATGCCCGAGTAGACGCTGACGTGTGGGGAGCCTCCGAACCAGGACGCCTTG
The DNA here is from genome assembly GCA_019155715.1 of Phytophthora pseudosyringae. Lineage (NCBI taxonomy): Eukaryota > Oomycota > Peronosporomycetes > Peronosporales > Peronosporaceae > Phytophthora > Phytophthora pseudosyringae. The sequence continues at coordinate 188,260 of JAGDFM010000021.1, read as the reverse complement.
AGGACGATGATGAGCTCCGTCGGCGCTCGAGTCGGCGGGATCGACGGGCGGTGAGTCTTGACCTTGTTGTACTTGGCCGGCTTGACATTGCTGTGCTTCCTGAAGATCGAGCTGGACACGACGCTGTGCGGTGGGGCATTCACGTACTTGACGGAGCCACCACCCACCGACGTGAGGGTGTCTGTGGTTTGAACGATGGCTTTGCCGTCTCCAGAGGTCGTCACCATTGAGTTCTTGCAAACAATGGACCCAGCGTAGACAGCGGCGTCACCGCCCAGGTGAATGGTCTGGTCCACGCACGATCCAGCGGTAGAGTACGACAGCTTGCCGTCCCCCGAGAGCGTCGCCGAGAGCTTTTGTGACTGAAGGTTGGCCGTCTCCACGAAGATCTTGCCGTCACCCGAGATGGTCGAGGCCATCGCGTCAACCGTGATACGGTCCGCTGCCACAACGACTGCCTTGCTGTCGCCCGACAGCGAGACAGTGAAGGTATCAGCTTGGATCGACGCGGCGAGGAATTGCACGTGGCCGTCGCCAGAGCTCGCGATGTCAATCGCCTTCAGCGAAAAATGGTCCTGCGTCAGTGACCCGACGAAGATGTCGGCGTCACTGCTCGTGTCGAGCTTCAGACTCGCAGACGGATCGTCCGTCACCACAACGCCTTCGCCCAACACGACGCTGTCCGAGTGCGTGGCACTCACGCTGGTGAGCGCGTTCGGGTCGCTTACTATCACTTGAGTCACCACGTCGCCCGCCACTCGAGCGTTGGTGTTCTTGTAGTGAACGCGAATGCCTTTGCTCGCGTCTCCAAGGACGGTGACGTCCACGAGGTTGATCATGTCGGGCGAGCCGCTGCGCATGACGACCTTGGCCGTGACACCGCCGTCGGCGCCGCGTAGCGACGCGTCGTAGTCCACGAACACGTTGCCTGCGATTTCCACGTTCAGGTCGGCGAGCACGTCACCAGCTTCACCGCTCACGGTCCAGACCTTCTCCAGGAATGCCCCGTTCAGGTCGTTGGCGCGTGTCGGGTCCGTGGAGGTGACGGACAGAGCTGCGCCCGCGACCGTCTGGGACAGCGCGAAGGCCAGCGCAGCGAACAGCGAGGCGTGCTTCATCACGAGGCCGACCATAGTGATTCCGGTGCTTGAGGATGGTGTGGTAGTGAACCGGAGACGGCAAATTGCGTTGTGAGTGGCGAGCAACGCGTGCCGAGGCAAGTTGAAGTGCGTCATGCATTCTCGACCCGGTCCACAATCATTTTCCGTTGCCGATCCCAAGATCAGCGCAGACGTGCAGCATCGCCATGCTCTTGTCAAAGTTGGCTACTAGAACGATAAGCGCCGTGGCGGCAAGTTCTACGCGTGCTCCGGTTGTATTCGTTACACGTACACTCGTCGCTCTGCGCCTACAAGCGGCTGGCGCTGTTCGTCCCTAGCTCGGCGACGAGACTCGTTGAACCAGCGCAGGACCAGCGCCACCGCGAAGACGACCACTGCTAGGTACTTGATGTTGCTCTGGTCAATCGTCACGTCACTTCTGAACTCGTCGCCGACGCTTTTGCCCACAACTCCCGGTCTGGTTGGTGCTGCAGCTGAGACTGTGGGCTTGGGAGACGGGAACGGCTTCGCCTTGCATCCTGACGGCCGGTACGAGCTCGATGCTGGCGTTGCGGTCACGAGACCCATCGAGTTGATGTTGTCGACTGAGTGCGGTGCATCGCCGTAGTATTTCAAGTGGCCGCTGCCGTAGACGTCGCCTGACAACGAGCCAGTGGCCTGCACGAAGACGTCCCCGCTGCCTAGCAGATCGACGTTGACAGTGCGACACTGGATCCCACCGGCATCAAGAGTGCCCGACCCAGTTGTAGTGAGCTCTGCGTCTTGACACGACCCTCGTGGTCCGAGCGAGACGTCTCCCGCGCCTATCTTCTTGATTTTCACATGGCTCGCCTCGATGGAGGCGTCTGCCGTGACGCACAACGACCCAGAGCCTTGCACGGTCAGCGCGAGGGAGTCCGCCGCACCCTTCGAGCCAACGACGATCGTGGCGTCGGCCGATGTGGACACCTCCACTGACGCCGCTTTAACGTCGAACTCCGACAAGGAGACGTGGACACGCCCGCTCCCTTGGGCGCCCAGCGATAGCTCATCCACTGTGATTGGCTTCAGAGACGTCGCGTAGAGGTCTCCGCTACCGATAGCACTGAGTGTCAGGCCTGGCCCACTCGTTGCCAGCACCTTGTCATGGATCGTCACGTCCCCGGAGCCCTGGTTCACGATGCGCTGCACGCGCTCCCTGCGCAGCAACACCACGTCGAGGCCGCCTTCCGTCGCGGACAGCTCCAGTACCGGGAGACCGTCAATCACCACCAGCTGCGCCGCCACACTCGAAGAGCTGTCCGTCGTGCTGACTCGAGCCACGTCGCCAGCGCCTACAACCGTCACGTCTTCGTATCGGAGCACGACGTCCCTGCTGCCCGTGGCAATGACAACGAACGGTTCGTGGTCGCTGCAAAGGGCACCGTCAGGAGTGCAGTGCACGGTCCAGTACGGAGCTGCGTCGCTGGAAGTCGTGTCGTTCATTCCGCTGCGAGTTCTCGAACGAGTCCGGCGTGGCACGGATGGTCTCCGCTCGGTCATATGACCGTGTGTGTGATTCGGAGATGATTTGACATCATCCACACCACCGTGAATGCTGCATTCACGGCACCGGAACGGGGGCAATTGCCGCCTTCCTGGACGAAGGCTCATGGCGGGTATAGTCCGCCTTTATTCAATTCATTGATACTTCTTCACATACTTAAGACCTCGAGTCGATGGCGACGCCACTTGTTCAAACATACACGCGTCGCTGGGCTCCAAGCAGCGGCTCACGCTGTTCCTCTCGCGCTCGACGGCGCGAGTTGTTGAACCAACGCAGTACCATCGCCACGAGAAACACAACCGCGGCCAGAGGAACGAGGTTGTCCTGGTCCCGGTTCATTCCGTGCCACACCATTCCGGGATGGACAGCAATGGGGGGACTGCTCTCGGCCGAATCCAGCTCTGCTGACGCGAGGACGCCCGTCGAGAGCGCAGCGTACTTGGACTTGATAGCAGGGACTTTGTGTCGCTTGCACTTCGTAGGCAGATACGAGTCCTTGACAGGCGTCGGGTTGACGTGGCTCGCGCCCGTACTTGCAATCGCATGTGGCGCTGCGCCGGTGAACTTGACGTGGCCGCTGCCGTACGCTTCGACAGCTAAGGAGTCAGTCGCGTGCACGGTCACTTTGCCGCTGCTCATCAAGTCCACAACCACGCTGTCGCACTGCACGCCACCGACGTCAAGACCCCCCGAACCCCGCATCGACAGCTTCGCGGATTGACACGAGCCTCGTGGTCCGACAGACACGTCACCGGAGCCCACTTGCTCCACCTCGAACTGGTTCACAGCCATCGACGAGCCCCAGCTCAGACACGCGTCGCCCGAGCCCTCCGCTATCAGCGCCACACTGTCCGCATCACCCCCCGAATCAACGAACAGTGCGGTGTCCCCCGACGCGTAGTACTCGGCGACCAACTTGGACACTCGGATCTCCGAGAAGGACGTCTGCAGCAGTCCACTCCCAGTGGAACTCAGCGTCAGAGTGTCCACCTTCACAGTCCCCGAGGACGTCGCAAACGTGTCCCCGCTGCCGAGCGCAGCGATGGACAAACTCGGGCCCGTGGTGGCCAACACATTGTCCTCCACGACAACGTCCCCCGACCCTCTGTTGACCACGCGCTGCAGTTGGTCCTTCTGGAGCAACACGACCTCGACTGTCTTCCTGGACGCTGTGACGTCCAACGTGAGGAGCTCGTTCGTCATACTGACGCGCACCAGAACGTCCTCCTGGTCGTGGACGTCCCCCTTGACGACCCTCACTCTCGCCACTTCCTTGTCTTCCTTACCGGAGCTCGCGTTGTCTGGTTCTTCGTAGCGGATGAAGACGTGGTGGCGGCCACGAACACTCACCGCGTCCACCCGTTTGGCGTCGCAGGACGGACTGCTGCCGGGCTCACATTGCACCACGAGCCAATGCGGGACCCTCGACTTGGACGCGATGGTGACGTTGGTCTCCACGCCCGACGCGCTCGTAGACGACAGAAGCTCCATGGTGGCGATCCATGCAGATGACCAAAGGGGAGGAGGGCCAAAGTCTCACTTGATACAGTACAGCGACAGGAGCACGGCGATTTGAGTTCGACGTCTGGAAAACCCGAACTGGCTTGAAAGGTAACTTCAGGTTGAAGTGGACGGGCTTCAAATATATCAATTGAGAGAATACAAACTACTATCGAAATACTACTACAAGTCGCCTGCGAGGGTTTCTGTCGCTTGGTCACGGCAGCGTCTCGTACTTGTGGCGGATCCGGCGCTGCTGGAACTTGAACGCCGAGAAGGCGGCGAACGCCATGGCCACCAGCGCCACCTCGAAGAGCACGAGCGCGCTCATGCTCTCGGGCAGCGACGCGCTCAGATTCTGCAGTCGCAGGGTGGGCTCAGCGACTGACCGCACGTGGATGTAGGGGCTGTCGTTGTTGTTGGCGGCCTCGACGGTCAGGAAGACGCCCGTGGCGGCTCGGCTGGGAGGGCGGAGAGGAGCGTACGGCGTCGAGGGGATGGCCTCGGCTAGCTGGATGCTGCTTTCCAGAACGAAACCCGACGACTGGATGGACTTGGGGCGAGCGTTGACATACTGGACCGAACCCGTGAGCAGCAGCATAGCCAAGAGTCGTTCAGTGGCTTGGACCACCACTTCCCCAATGCCGAGGATGCTGACGTCCGCGTTCTTGCATACAATGGATGCCGCGTTCACGGTGCCCTCGCCAGCAAGACGAATCTTCTCATTGCCGCACGTCCCCGACGCTGCGTATGTGACGTCTCCGTTTCCGACAATTTCCGTTGCGAGGTCCTCCACCTCCAGTCCCGAAGCCTGCACGAAGACTTGACCCGTCCCCGCAAGGGCGGCCTCCACCTTGTTGGCCACGAAACTGCCCTCCGCGAGAACCGCAACGCGGCCCGATCCAACCAGCGAAACCACAACCTCCTCCGCGACCTTGAGCGACGAGGACTGGAGCTGCACGCCGCCAGCTCCCGAGACAACGACACCGACGGACCGTACGTCAAAGGAGCTGCCGACGAAGAGGTGGCCGTTGCCGTGGGTGGAGAAGTGCAGCTGCGCCGCCTTGTCGTCGCGCACGACGACGTCGTCTCCGAGCACCACGTTCTGGGCGTTGGACGCGCTGATCGCGCGCAGGGCGTTGCGTTTGCCCAGCAGGATTTGGGTCGTCACGAGGCTCTCGACGTGCACGTTCTGGTTCTTGAAGCGGAGGCGGACGCCGGCGTGTCCGCCAATGTGGGCGACGTCCGCCGCGTCCAGCAGCTCGGGCGAGCTCGCACGCATCACGACCTTGGCGGCCACCTGGTCGTCGGCCGGCAGCGAGCCGTCGTAGTCCACGAACACGTTGCCGACCACTTGGAGCTCGAGCGTCTCGAGGCTGGCGGCGGAGAGCGTCCACGTCTTCTCGAGCAGCTCGGGCGCCAGCGGGTCGCTGGAGGCCGCGATGTCCGTGGAGGTGATGGCTGCCTGTGCCGTTGCAGGCGAGAGCAGCAGCTGGAGCAGCGCGAAGGCGGTTGAAGTGCGCGCCATGGCGACAAATGAGAAGTGAGACGGTCGTGCGGCGATCATATCGCGGGACTGCGTTGCGGCATACGGCTGGATGCTGGATAACCCCACGGTTCCCGGAGTCGAATCCCCAAGTCCTGGCCTTTGGGCTCGGGATCCCGGAATTCGTGTCGGGATGCCGGAATTCGTGTCGGGATCCCGGAATTCGTGCCCGGATGCCAGAATTCGTTACCAGCATTCCTGAAAAGCCCGGAATCCTGGACGGTCCTGGACTTTTGGCTCGGAAATCGTCCAGGATTCCGGGCTTTTCAGATCGAGAGTGTTGGTGCGGACGACCATCATTCTTGTTTCGATTACGCGCGTGGAGGACGCCGGAGGACATCGGCCTGGCGATGGTCGGGGACCTGTCCGCAGGCAATTGATCGTCCTTCACGGACTTGTGCGGGTCATTCGCTGCATCATGGACGCTGGATATGGAGGCACCTTCCGCGTCGCCGTTCTGATGCCATGCTTCGCCCAGATTCGCCTCCAAAAGCAGTGTGTTCTTCGGTACTGGTGAGAAGGGCTTGCGGCTCCCTGCGTCGCCGTTGGCAGCCGTGTAAGGTACATCGACGTCGGGATGGTAGCAATGTCAGTGACACTTGAGTTGTCGTAGTTGGTCCTGTACGGTAGCAATCAGCAGCAGCAACCAGCAGCAACCAGCAGCAGCAGCAGCAGCAACGAGCAAACACCTAATTAGCCAAAAGCCACTCCGAATAGCGGCTCTAGACCCTACGAAAGGGGACTTTGAACACCTTCTTAGGATACTACGCAGGTTAGTGCAAGCTGTCTTAATGTCGCGACTGAGGCAAACGCCGTTCCGCCAGTACAACCAACAACTGCCATCAACTGCCACAAGAGCCACAACTTGTGGCAGTTGTGGCCCACAATCCCCCCAGGATGCAGTCGTCTGGTCGCGGTTAATCATTTCGCGGGCGCTGATTGGCCAAAACTCGATTCCTACCAATCGCCGCCAGCTGGCGGGTTTCCTCTTTGCCGATGCCGGTATAATAGTCTCAGTCAGAATTCCGTCGCTCTCCCCGCCCCCCGCCATGCCCAAGGACGACGCGGCGCCCTCCACGGCCGTGTCCGTGTCCCCCGCCGCCTCGTGCGGCACGCGCCGGCGCCTGCTGCAGACGCTGGCGCTCGTGTTGCTGCTGCTCGGGGCGCTCTCGATGGTGGCGCGCGTCGTGGATTTGTCCGCCGCCACGAGCAGCTTCCGCACCACCGACAAGAGCCAATCAGGGCTCAGCGTGCGGGGCCCGGTGCGTCACAGCGACTACCAGCAGCAACAGCAACAGCAACAGCAGCAGCAGCAGCAGGCAGCTGCCAACGTCAACGACACGTCAACCGACGTCAAGATCACTGAGACCATCACTCCTGCGGCAACTCCTTTCGGGACGCACCAGACCGACGCGCAACGGGCGCGGCAGGAGCACCTCAAGAGCCTCGTGGCGCAGCGCACCAAGGCCCCGCACGACTACAGCAGCGCCGAGACCAAGAACAAGTGCTACGCCCAGCGAGACGTGGGCATCATCTCCGCGGTGCAGCAGGCGGCTCGGAGCTTCTGCGCGGATGGAGGCTGGGACAGCGCCAAGCAGGCCCCCGTGAGCCCCAACAGGGCCACCAAAGTGTCCATGTTCCGGGTGGGCGGGGGCATCCGCAGCGCCACGTTCCAGAACCTCATGATGGACTTCGTGGGCGTTTCGGTCCACGCGCCCATCAAGAGCATGGCCCAGGACGGCGGCAAGCACGACCCGAGGTTCAACTTCAACTCGAGGCTCATCAACTGCGCGTGTGACGAGCTGACGGACCACTTCAGGAAGTTGCCCGGGGACAAGGAGCGCAAGGCGGAGCAGATGTGGCAGCCGGCGCTGATGTCGCTGCCCCAGGACGGCATCCCGATGACGACCATCTGCTCGTCCAGGACGCCCGAGACCAAGAAGCGTTCGGCCTGGGATTTCGTCAATAGCCCGCTGAAGGCGCCGGACAAGAACGAGACGGTGGTGTTTGAGGACCCCGTGGTACTCATTGCGCGCCGAGACGACCACAACCCGTTCTTCCAGATCTCGTACGCGCTGAACTCGTGGATCATGCTCAAAGCGCTGGGCTGGGACATTACCAAGACGCGCGTGATCCACTTGGACGGCGGCTACCCGTCGCCGATTGACGCGCTGCACCACGGTTTGCTGGCGCCAAACCACGACATTATTGACGGCGCCACGCTCATGGGCAAGCGCGTGCACTTCCGTGGCGAGGTGATGCTCGCCCCATACGAACTGTCCGGGCCCATGATGCAGCACCTGGACGACGACGAGCCGTGCTTTGAGTCGGAGCTGATCAAGACCTTCCGCGCGCAATCGCTCTTAACGCTGAACGTGACCCCGGAGGTGGAACGCGAGCTCGGTGTCACGACGATCCGCCCGATGGTCGTGACGGTGATCACCCGCCGCCCGTACGGCGGACGCACACTGCAACGTGTGTGGGTGAACGAGGACGAAGTGATGGCTAACATGCGGATCGAGTACAAGGGCCTGAACGTCGAGTTCCGCTCGATCGACTACGTGAACCTGACGCTGTATGAGCAGATGGAGACCACCATCGAGAGCGACATGATCATCAGTATGCACGGCGCTGGGCTCGTGAACGTCATTTGGGCGCGTCCGATGACTACGGTGGTGGAGATTTTCCCCAAGGAGCGATTCCGCTGGGGCTACCGGAACATGTGCCAATTCGTGGGCTGCGACTGGCACCAATTCCGCGGTGGTGAGGACATCGGAGATAACCCAGTCCCGAACACGAAGGACAAGCGCATTCCGTACGATGAATGGATGGCTTTCTTCCACCCGCTGTTCCGTGACTCCTATGGTGCTTTTGAAGAGCAACAAGCAGTGTTACGGGGAGAAGCGTCGTAAAATCCAGTCCGTTATTTGCGTGGACCGTATCCTCCAGCACCATTCAGGACTTGGATTGCAGACGGAATTATGCAGCCGAGACGAGCACGCAGCGGTTTACATTAGAGAAGCAGCAATGCAAAATAGTACGCATGTGACCTCAAGGGAGCAAGGAGTAGGAGCGCCGGTAAGATTATACGTGTTGAAAGTGAGGAATGCGGTTGACTGCTAACTCAGCTCGCGCAGGGGGATGAAGCGTTGCTGTCCCTTCAAATGCGTGGTCAAGAACCAAAATCATTCTCACCAGGCTTGGTGTGTAGACTTTCATTAATTTGATTCATTCCTCTGTATTATTTATCTCGTTGAGGTGTAGGATTTCTGGGGTACTCACAATGGAGTTGTGTGTTATGGCAGTGCTGAAAAGGTATGCAGGAAGTTCTGAATTGGCGGCAGCGAGCTGGTCTGCCTCAAAATCGACCGGTGCTGTGGTCGTGGAGGTCTCTGGGTATTAGCAGTGGTGCTGGTGGCACTGGACGTTGTTGCTGTGTACCTGTGCGATGTACTGCTTCTCTTCGAAGTGCAGCGTGCAGAGGTGGTCGGTGCGCTCGTAGGCCGGACGTGCGCAGCCCTCCATAACGCAGCGCTTGCCGCCGCCGTGGGCCCAGCAAACACCGTTGGAGACCGAGATGGTTGTACACCCCCGGAACGAGCAGAGGGTGCCGCCGCCGTGCGACCAGCAGACGCCTTTGGTCTTGGCGCGGTTGGCGCAGTCGGGGACTTTGCACTTGACGGAGCCGCCGTGGCGCCAGCAGCGACGCGCGTGCTTTGCTCGGCTCGTGCACCCCTCGACCATGCAGTACTTGCTGCCCTTCTTGACGACCGTGCCGTTGGCGAGCACGACTCCAGCCTTGCCTGATACTTTCATGCTGCCATTGGACACACTGACATTCTGGAGAGGGCGGCGCTTTGCGATCTTGGACGGACCCGAGGGCGGCGCCAGGACCGGGGCGAACGTCTTGTTGGACGATCCTCGCTGCGGTGACGTCCACGGGAATGAGGGCAGCAACGCTGGCTTCGCGATGGCCTTGTCGCTCGAGAGGATGAAGTCGAGAGAGCACTTGTTGACCGGTTTGGACTGCTGGATCTGCTTGAGACCAAGCAGCTGCGGCATTTCGACGAAGCTGGGCTGGGAAAGAGGGAGGAAGGTGCGGAAGGACATCATGGTGGTGATGTAGGGGCTTTTGTACTCTTGGGCGAGAGTGAGGAAATTGAGATGTGGGACTTCTGGGCGCAGGACTCCCGCGTTCACCGAGAGTTTCCTGTCAAGGAACCTTCGTGTTGGTGCCTGGGTAATGGCTCAAGAGGCGTTGCTGAGCACGGAATATTCCACTTGACATGCGTCATCCGTTGCGCGTGCCCTTTTTGTTATCGCCTGGCCTGGGTGGCGTCAGAGGGTCAGAACTGCAGCAACCGTGCCGCGCCTGGGCGTGGAGGAAAGGAAAACCGACAGTCCGACCTCGTGGGGGAGCACCACATCAGACAACGCGGTGCCTCCGGACTCAAAGCACAATATTCCTTCCCCGAGCCGCGGCTGGCGGTGGTGCAAGCATGTACACGCTCCTTTGAGCTCAAGGATGCAGCGCTTAAATCCCTCTCGGTTGAAGGTGATGCTGAGGCTGCAGCGATCGCTCATAAGCCCTTCCTCCCTTGTCAGCTAGAGCAGTTTCTGACGCGCCGACTGCTGCTGGTCTTTTAGACCGTTTTGCCCCCCGGGCGCGAGCGCTGGTGAGTCCAGGACGATGTTTGCAGGGCGGACCGGGCTGCCTGGCGCAGCTCCGGGGTCGTGACACGTCGCGATTAACTTTGCGCGCGAAAGGGCACGAAACTGAACTTGAAGTCAAGTCGAGTTCCACTCGCATCGTCGAATCGTACAGGTACAAGCTCAAGCTACGTGAACATCTCGAGACGCATAGAGAGAGCATGCGTAGCTTAGGTGGCAGGCCTGGCTTGGTGGCACTAGGATTCGCCACCGCCTTGACCTCGGCGTCTTCTTGCATTCGTGGTGGCGTTTGATTCGCAAAGTCTGTTACATTCTTGGGGTGCCTTGGATGTTGGGAATTAAGACGCTTTCTACAGTCGGAAAACGAAGAATAAAGCCCAATTGTCGACCAGTAAGCGAGGGCTCTGACGCACAAGTCACACTTTCACACCCGTGTGTTCTGCTCATCCCGTGGATGAATGGCTTCAATTCTAGCTGACAAATGGAGCGCACGGATAAGAAGAGTATGCGGGTTCCAACCTCGTCGTCCCGTGCGCTTCGCAGTGTTCACATAGTACTTTCAACGAGCATCCCAAATTTAACGTTAATCTCTGAAAGGTCCACCGTCGTGGGGGGGCAGTTCGGCAGCCTTGCATGACTCTACAAACGGCGAAGTTGTTGGATTTTTTTCCCGGTTTTCGGCTGTCACTCGACAAGAAACCATCTTTTCGGCCAAGGATCCGGTGGAAGCACTCTGCAGACCGCGGGCGATAGCCTCAGACTACTGAGCCGCTGATTTCGTCCCTGCGCGCCGACCTTTCCTCCACGGGAACAGTTTCTGGCGCGCCGACTGGAGTGGGGCGGTGGTTTCCACTGTTCAGCAGCCTCGAGTTGAAGGACCGGGACAGTTCTGCTTTTGGCGAGGATGCGTCGTTTCGGCGGTCAACATTGCACACGCCCGACATGAAAGCCACACCAGCGCACGTGAATGTCCCAGTCGTGCCATTGTTCATCACCTCGCGAGTTTGCACAACCCCGGGGAACGGGCGTCGAGGGGCGGGCGAGGCCGTGCCGAGGCATTCCACTGGATGCACGAGGCGTCTCCGCACGAGGCGTCCCCATGCAGGCGCGTGCTGTAGAAAGCTGCGCACGCCCTTCCGTTATGTGCGCCCGTGGCAAAATGAGATATCGGGCCTATCTCCAGTCGAAAATCGAAGAAACATGCCGAGCATCACGCGAAGCGGCGCAACCGCAGGGGCTGGCCATGTCTGCCATTCCTAGTGTACAGATCTCATCATGGCTCGCTGCGGACTCCATCAGCTGAATGGCTTCGCTGGGCACGAAATAATAAGAAGGATAGCGGGCGGTACCATTCACAGCAACGAGCGGTTCGCAGGCTGCTCAAGCATCTACCGCCATCGCATTTACCAACTATGCGGCGGCAGAATGCTCTAGCATGCCGCTAGGACCAGCCAAGATCTGGCTGCAGGGGCGCGGACACCGGCGTGCTGCTCAATCCGTTATTGACGTGGTAGCAGAGAGCTCACTTGGGGCGGGTACTCGGTCCTGCTGGAGCTTGACTCAACGACGGAGAAAGGTTGCGCTGCACGTGCGGAGCTGCTCCTCGAGGGGCGGATCGATCGGAGTTGCCGTTTTATTGCAATCCAGAGCGAGCTCTGCACGGCAAGAGACGCAACCCCCAGCAGCGAGGCGCTACGCTGGTCAATCACTCCAATGCCTTGAGAAGCGGCATGCGCCTTTCACCGCGGAGAAAAAATCTGGAGCAGATTCGACAACGCACTTACTGGCGCCAAAAGGTGGGTGGACCATCCAATGCCCGGCAGGTTGGCCAGGTGAATTCGCGTCAACTTCCTTGCCATCGCGATGGCAATAGAGCATGCGCTTGCGGAATCGCTCGCTCGCTCAGTACCATCGATTGTCGTGGTGTGTTCTGGGTTACAGTAGCCGGATAGCTTTGCATTCTTTGCCCTCAAGCAACAACTTGGGACTACAGGATTGACATCTATGTTGGCTTTCGATTCAACTTGAGCGCTGCATTGAGTGCGTGCATCACCGCGTAAAATACCAACAGTAAGCTTCGATTGCAGCAATGTGAGTGGGATTCACATGAATTACCGCATGGTGTGTACGACGGAGGATGCATCTATAATTACTCGGACTTGGTCACCTCTCAAGTAGAGTTGGGATCAGTAACACAACCTTACTATATAAAAAAAATACAATTTACTCGGACTTGGGGAAAATGTCCTTGTACTTGATCATCGCTTCCTTCCAGTGTGTGGGCTTGCGGCCGGTGAGCTTTTCCACGGCGTCCGACGCCGGCGTCATGCATCCGTTAGCAACCATCTCTCCGGAGCACAGCAGGTCGCCGATGCAAAGCTTCATCGGCAGTTTCGAGAAATCGCCGTACACGTCCGTGGGCAGACCGCGGTTCAGCCACCATTTCTTCAACTCCTCGTCGGGCAGGTCCACCATCTCACCCTTGTAGCCCACCTCACTGCTCATGAACGCGAACATCTCCTCGTGCGAGACCCCCTCGCCGCCAGTGACTTCGTACACCGTGTTCGGTTCGCCCCGGCCGAGCAGCAACGCGCCGAGCACGCGTCCGCAGTCATCGCGGGACACGTAGCAGCCCTTCTGGCCGTGGCTGTTGGTCAGCCACTTTTCGCCGCAGAACTTCCACGACGGAGCAAAGTACATCGGAATGTTGTCCGCGTACAGGCAGTTCCGCTGAATGTTGTACTGCAGTCCGGAAGCGTAGATCAACTGCTCGATGTAGTGGTGGTCGCGCAGAAGGTAAGGAATGTCCTCCTCCGTCTCCGCCTGCACGCCAGCACCGGCACCCGACGTGTAGCAAAAGCGCTTGACGCCCATTTCCTTGGCCACCTCAAGCGCGTTCTTGATCTGGTTGCGGCGACGGTCTCCGATCAGCCACGTCGAGATGGTCGCCACGGCCTCAGCACCCTCGAACGTCTTCTTCAAGCTCTCGCGGTCGTCGTAGTTGGCGGCCACCACCTCGACACCTTTGCTGCGCCAGTGGGCCACCTTCTCGGCCGGGATCTTGTCCAGACTGCTGCTGGCGAACACGAGGTGGTCCTCCGGTTTGGCGATCTCAGCGGCGAAGTCGGCCGCTGCTCCACCGACGTTACCGCCGGCTCCCATCAGAACGTACTTTACCATGGCGCTGGATTGAGAATGGACTGACGGTCTGATGTTGCTTGCCACCGAAGAATTGCGAAGTGGAGACTTCACACTGGCGAAGAAAGCAAAGGCTTGGATCAAACGTGCGTGGCACGCACTACGTTTCAAATCTTATTCCCGCTCCGGGAAAAGATCACCGGTGTGGTTGCAGACCAGGACGTACGCAGTCAATCAACAATACATGTACGCGTATCGTAATCCCTCTGTCACTCTCTCGGAATTCGTTTTACGGTTCTACCGGTGCCGCAGGAAGGCCACGCCACGCCGTTGAGACTGGTACGTAGCGTGCGAAAGGGGTAAAAGCCGGTAGAAAGTAAGATGCATCAACTAATAATAAGGAGCGAACCGATGATCTTCAAACGTAGCAGCCACTTTGGTGATCGCAGCGACAGCAAAGGCTTCGTAGCACCAGCGCCTTCAACGACTTCAGTAAGACAGCAAACACCTTCACAGATCACTCGCACGAAAGTAGGGCCTTAATCTGAGAACCGAACATGCATATCAACGCTAGATTTACCAAAGCATAGATACTTCCTACCTCGCCTCTTCGTTCGACACGAGAATGGCAGCGCAGGCGGTTCTAAATTCTGCTGATGCCTGGTGTCAGAAACTCGGCATGCTGGTTCTGCAGCTGACATGGGGATTATGGTTCAGTGCAACACGGAAAAGAGGACAAGATGGTCACGTGTTGATGTTGGCAACCTCGGGTAAGATTTCGTCTGAGGTACTCTCTTAAGGGGCGTGTGAGAGCAACAACAGACGGGTAGAGCGATTGGTAATATCCACGCTGGCTGAAACAATTGACAAGTGACGTGTCAGAGTGAACGTACAGCGTACCACCAGCAGTACCACCGCGGTACCACCTCCAACACTTCAATCTCAAATCAACAGTGCACCGAGTTTTTCAAGAACAAACGGTGAACTATACTACACAGTTGCTGCGCACACTAAGAGTTCGCACTTACCTATACGGCGCGACCGTCACGTTTACTCCGGCTTGGGGAAGATGTCCTTGTACTTGAGCAGGTAGTCCTGGTAGCGAGCGGGCTTGCGGCCGGTCAGCTTCTCCACCGTGTCGGACACCGAGTTCATGGAGCCGTTGCCCAGCATCTCGCCGCAGCAAATGGCGTCACCGACGCACAACTTCATTGGGAGCTGCAAGAAGTCGCCCGTCGCCATGTCCGTCGGCAGACCGCGGTCCAGCCACCACTTGGTCAGCTCCTCATCGGGCATGTCAACGTACTCGCCCTTGTAGCCGCTCTGCTGGCACATCCACTCCATCACGTCCTTCTGCTGCACGGCCTCGGGGCCGGTCACGTCGTACACCTGGTTGGGCTCGCCACGGCCCAGGATCAGAGCAGCGAACACGCGGCTGCAGTCCTCGCGCGCAACGTACGCGCCGGGGACGCCGTGGCTGTTGGAGAGCCACTTGTCGCCGCAGAACTTCCACGACGGCGCGAACAGGGTCGGGATGTTGTCCATGTACAGCCAGTTGCGCTGGATGTTGTAGTCCAGGCCGGACTCCTTGATGATCTTCTCCACGAAGTGGTGGTCGCGCGGCAGGAACGGGATCTCCTCCTCCACGTCCGTCTCGCAGCCAGCACCTACGAACGACGTGTAGCACACGCGCTTTACGCCAACTGCCTTCGCTGCAGCGCAGATGTTGCGGGCCTGGTTACGGCGACCGTCACCGAACAGCCACGTCGAGATGAAGCCCACCGCCTCCGCACCCTCGAAGACCTCCTTCATGCCCTCGACATCGTCGTAGCTGGCCGCAACGACCTCCGCGCCCTTGGCACGCCAGCTGGCGACGACATCCTCGGGGATGGCGTTCAGGTTGTAGCTCGTGAGCACGAGGTGGTCCTCGGGCTTGAGGATCTCGATGGCGAACTCAGCGGCGACGCGGCCGAGGTTGCCATCCGAACCGGTGAGCACGAACTTGGTCATTGTTGGTGAAGAGGGTCGGGACTTGGGGGTGGTTTGCTCGCGATGCTTGGAGGCAAAAATTGCAAAGTGAGTGCCGCTGGAAAACGGGTCCGACTGAGGATCGACGAGCTGCGTTAGGGCTCGCCCCTGCCCCTCCGTAGAGGCCAATGGAAGGGAATCGCGAGCATTTCCACGTGCCCGAGCCTCGGCGCCGAAGGTTGATCACCTGGAAAGTGTGACATTTGGCTGCACAGAGGCGTGGATGCCTGCACGCCGGTCGACTGTCGAGCGCACCCATCAGAGGCTTGCAGCGCTATCGGAGCGGACGGAGCCTTCCAGTGTTCCAGGGCCAAAATGCTGCTTCGACTGCGTGTCTACAACTATGCAGGCGTCTTCAAGTAAACCCTAGAGACCACCGTCGAAGTGGACTTCAAGTCCAGTCGCAACCTTCACCTTGTCGGTACAGCACCTCTGATTTCGCCACGTACATCGAGCGTGCTATGAGTGTGCGTACACGAACGCAGAGCAGTCAATAACTTGTGTACAAGTAGCGCCAAGTACCTACCAGCCGCGAACTCAATTCCTGTAGAGAAGCGGAGCACTGGCAGCTCCTGCTTGGAGATCAGGCCTTGAGTATGATCAGTTTTCCGACAGGCGGCAAGTTACAGAGGAGTAGCTCTATTGTGAGGTACAGTAGGGCAGGCAGCCCGAGCCAGGTGTCACGTCCAGTTTTGCATCGAGGTGCAACACGCGTCCCTTCAAGCTCTTTCCAGTCTCGCCTCCAGACCGCCGCTCCGCTCTTTGAAGTCATGACCACACGACTCGTGCTTAATACGCTGGCCATCATCGGCCCTGCTCACGCCGCTGAGCTGGGGGATTTTGCTACGTACGCTTGGTCCAAGTAGACGGCGACTCTGCCTCAGTGCGCGTCGTTGGGCCTGACGACGACGACTGTCAAGAGGTGGTGGTTCCAGTCTCCACGTTTGAGCTCCGCATCGTGGACGCATCGGAAGCGACTCTGTGGCCGGGCAGCTACGTTGTCCACCCCGTCGCGTTTGTTCAGCCTAGTGGTCCGCGCACCGGGCAATGGGCTTACGGAGTGGTTCTACGCTACGAAGTAAACACCCAAGGAACCTGGCTGAGTGTTTTAGCTGGATTGGACACTGTGTCCGTCAAACTCTCGGAGCCTCTGAGGGTGATGAAGGCTGATCCGATCACCTACTCCCTCCAGGTTGGCGCGACTGTCTCCGACATGGTACTCAACCCAAAGGAGCTGCTCCAGCAGCAGGACACTACCATCGCTGCCTTCCGCAAGCGGAGAGGAGACCCGTTTGCTTCGGCCCAATCGACCCTCACGACTCCGTTCATACCCGGTGAATTTATCACACTTATCCGGCCTAACAATCTCAATGTGGTGTCTGTTCGGCGCCAACACGTCCTGGACTGCTTGGCGGGATCCCGCAAGAAGAACACTCTCGATCTGTTTCGAGACCCTTCCGCACCTGTCCATGGACCCAACAGCGACAGAAGCCCAGACATCGGTTGGCTCCAAGCAGCCCGACGATCTCTTGAGAATTTCCAGTGAAACCGACGACGACGATATCGAGGAAGTGCGCCAGATGCACCGCACACTTGGGAACGATCTCGCTCTCTCGAGACCTCTCTCGAGGCACCACGGACAAGGCTTCGTCCCGCTACCAGCAATCTCGACGGTAGCAGCGACGACGACGACCAAGACCGAGGCAGTTTTCGACCATTATCTACCCAGCGAAGCGCAAGCAGGACGGTCTTACACGAGCGCTTTAGAGGTAAGTCCCCCCAGTATGTGTTTGAGCGGATCCAACAGTCCAGCAATGCGCCCTTCTTTCAGATCCCACCGGTATGTCGCGGCCTCTGGGAATTCGGTTTCCTGGCGCGTGGTCTCATGCTGATGCACTGCCGCCCGGCCGACTTGTGGGACCAAGTCCAAGCGCAGGAGTCCAATACCAGCTTCACTGACTTTTCAGAACGCAATCTACTGCGCGCGGCGCCGACAGCAGCTTCCCGCAGCGATATATGCGGTGCACTACGGAGCCTGCGAGTATTTGCTCAAGACTTCTACGTCGACGCAGTCACGAGCCTCATTGACAACGCCCTGGCCTTTGTCGAGAGATATAAAGGAGTACAAGATACCGACGCGGGCGGCTGGAAATTAATGGCCTTCTGGGTCACAGGCAAGTTTGGAAAGTTTCGAAGTCTAATTGTATCTCGCGACCTCAAAGCCGCTCAGGACGTGGAGCGAGCATTTTCCCGGGTGGATGAAGACTTATTGGAGCTTTTGGACCTCCGTCGAGCACACCGCGGAGGCGAGTCGATTTCCCAGAACGGTCATCAAACCCAAGATCCGAGCCGCCGAGGAGAACGCCAGCGGAGGCCGTCTTCAGTTCCTGCTACGGTGCTGGACGCCCTCCCCCGTCAAGGTGGCAAACAGCTATGTATGAAGGCGATTTCAAAGATGGGTTGTACTGGTGACGGCCGAGGAGGCTGTTTTGACTTCAAGCGAGCGCACTTCTACCCGAAGGATTTGCCGGACGTCGTCAAGCCTTACATCACAGAGAAGTATCATGGTCTCGCTGCGGAGCCCAAGGACGAATGACTATCATGGGGGGGGGGGGGGGGGGGGGGGGGGGGGGGGGGGGGGGGGGGGGGGGGGGGGGGGGGCGGGGGGGGGGGGGGGG
>JAGDFM010000021.1:126292-169998 GCA_019155715.1 Phytophthora pseudosyringae | reverse complement strand
CCAAGAAGCAGCAGGCCTCCAGCAGTCATCGCCCTGGAAGGTTGTCATCTCTTCCATTGCTTGAACGGCTCGCCTCAATCTACGAACACGACCGACTTGAACAACTACGTGAATTTGCATCAACTTTCGACCTGATTTTTCCTCCCCCAAGCTCCGCACACGACAAAATCGACACAGCGGATGTCACATTTTTGTCGAAGCTCGCGGAGCGGTCACAATTACAACTACCTTCATTTGTCAGACGTGTGCGCGGCCAAACTGAAGCCGACGGGAGACCCAACAAGGCGCTGTTCGAAGTGCCAGTGCCCGACAATACCTCCAACCGCGAGGCGTACCGACGCTGGAACAACATCGTCCGTGAAGGTGTTCGCCCGAGTTGGGCCCACACCAAACCGGTTGACCAGCAACGACGGCCTCCCAATCATAAGAGTTCCAGCATGCACGCAGCGGCCGTACGTCGACACATTAGAAAAGGCCAACGCGACGGACGCTACCTCGTTTTGGACAAGCGGGTACTAGCCCTCTAGCCGGAGTTATTTATCAGCCCGATTGGCGTTGTTGACAAGGCCGGCAACGACACCCGCATGATCAACGATTATTCGTACCCACGTGGGGCCTCGGTGAACGAAGTCACCAATCGCGACGACTTCCCCTCAATATCTTACAACCCGCTTCGTGACATCGCACGGCGCATACGCGAATTACGCTCTCAACACCCCGACGAGGAGGTACTTGTGATGCTTGGAGACGTCTCCGGTGCATTTCGGCACGTGCCGGTCCACGAAAACGAAGTGCACATGTTCGTCTTCATGTTCGATGACTACGTGGTCATTGATCTGTCCTGCGGGTTTGGTTGGCGCGGTTCACCAGCATTGCGGGAACTGTTATTAACGATCTCTATGAGACTACAGATCTATCCGATCATGCGGCGCACGCGCTAGGGCACCTTCACGGTAGCGTCTGGTGCGACGATCATACCTGCGTGGAAGTCAATCGCGGCAGAAAATGTCAAGACGCTGACGCGGCCTTACGATCTGCGATGGTGACAGTACTCGGATGCCCGGTTCGCGGCCTCAAGCATCAGCTTCAAGCTCGACGGGATCTCGGCGTGACCAACCAGATCCATCTCTGCAGCGATCTCACAGCAGAATCTGTCGCCAACGCACTCAAGAGACGGCAGTACGAGCTGGAGTGCCGACAACGAATTACTCTACACACTCACTGAGAAGCGGTGGGGCAACGCTCGCCGGGAACGCCGACAGCCTGTCTATCAAGCTCCTGGGTCGCTGGGTATCGAGGTGCTTCGAGGAGTACCCTATGCAGTCAGTCATGTCGACGACGGATCTCTCTCGTCGAATGGTTTTTCCTCACCAGCCTCAAGTGCGCGCAAGCAACGGATTTGGGGGCCGCTAGCCACGCCCTCGAATCTGGCAGAGGCAATACAAATGATTTGCCCCCCCTTCAACTTCGTGAACTGGACGCGTGAGGAAATGTGGAATTGGTGCTTGGTCTCGTCACGGAAACAGGTGGTATCGTTATCAGAATGACTCGCCGAATTGCTTCAAGTTGCAGTAGTATACACAAGGCATCGACGGTTTAATTAAGAGAGACCTTCGCTCATTCCTCTATTCGATCACCACCAGACTTGCTCCGGCTTTGGGAGCAGCCTTATACTTGAGTAGCACCTGCTGGAAATGCAGCGGCTTGCGGCCTGTTAGCTTCGCCAGCCCAGCACCTCACCACAGCAGATCGCGTCGCCGATGCACAGCGGACTCGGTAGCTGCGAGAAGTCGCCCGATGTCCACCAGCTCGCCCGTCACCTAGCACATCCAGTCGAACACCTCCTGCTGCGTCACCTTCGGGCCGGGCTCGCCACGGGCCAGCAGAATGGCGGTCAGTACTCGGTCGCAGTCCTCGCGAGCCACGTAAGCACCAGGCGTACCGTGGCTGTTCGAGAGCTCCTTGTCGCCGCAGAACTTCCACGACGGAGCGAACAGGATCGGGATGTTGTCCATATACAACCAGTTGCGCTGGATGTTGTATCTTCTCCACGAAGTGGTGGTCGCGTGGCAGAAACGGGATCTTCTCCTCCACGTTTTCCGTTTCGATGCCCACGAACGACTTGTAGCTAGCACGTTTGATGCCTACGGCCTTGGCGGTGCTGCACACATTGTCGTGGAATGGATACGGTGACCCACGCCGAAACGCCACGTCGAGGTGAGGGCCTCAGCGCCGTCGAACATGCGTCGTAGGCGGCCTTCGCAACGATGGCACCCTTGCACTCCCATTTCGTCTGAGAAATTGGGAACCTATCCTTCTAGAGGGGGTGTAATCCATGTCAAGCGCGTGCTGTAGGGTCGGTTCATTACACTATTGACCTCGCTCTACCTCGGCCGAAAGTCCTACCCACTCGGGGACTCGAACTCACAACCTCCCGGTCCCGAAGTGCGTGGTCTGACCACTAAACCAACCGAGATCGGTCCCATTTCGTCTGAGTCGGACGGACAGCAGCGCCTTCAGATCGTAGCTGGTGATCACGACACCACGGATTATCCGTATCCGTCGGATACGACTCGGTGTCCGTGGACCATGCATGCAATGACAACTTCGTGCAGAGCTGCGACGTCCCCAGGCACTCATCAGCCGGGTGGATACATGTACGAATCTTTGTATCGTTTGCTGCAGTCGCGTGATGAGTGCGTCGGCCAAGACGGCTCTCCAGCAGGAACGAAAATCTGCCGCTACGTATAAGTGTTTTGCCAAGCTAAGTACTTAAAAGTACCTTCGAAACTGCCAGGAAGCTATTATCTAAGGTTAAATAGCTACCTTCACAGCACAAAAGAGTTTTGCCACGCGCTTCAACGCTAGTAGTGTCTGCGAGGTGGCAAGCTGGACACACCATTTCAGACGACATAACAAAGTTGCGGGAAATCGGGCAATGGACACCAAGACAAGCAAGACATGGGAGATCGGAGATGTTCACGGTAAACAAGCACTCACCGACGAGCTGGATGACATGCTAACCGAGGACATGAACCGGTGGCTGGAGACGCAGCACCAAAGCACACAACAAGAGCAAAGAGAGGAGTAAGCAGGAAGGAGAAGATGAACAGGCGTGCAGGGAAGACGTCACAGTACGGACGGCAGAGGAGGAGCCGGGAAAACTTGCAGGGATCTAGAGGCCAGGCAAGAATGGGTATTAGAGTTCGATGACATAGGGCATCAGTAACACAATACACCTCACCTTATTATTATTCAATGCTAGTAGTCCAAAATCAACGTCCAAATGAAGTAGGTTGCACCTGTACGCCAGTCCAGCGACGCCATGCATATACATGCTGTGCTGGCCAGCGTCGCCTTGGAGTCACTGGTGCAACAGTCGTGTCTTTACTAAAAAAAGCCATGCGCCAACCGAATCCTTGGCCATGGCCCCGGACTCACCATTCGTGAGAGAGCCCACCGTTATTGAAGCGAGCAGAGATCTCTCACGGCACGCCAGAAATGGGCGTCGCAGCGAATTGCACAGGGTGCCTGCAGTCTCCACTGGAGCTGCCTGCTCGGCGGTCATTTGCGCGGCAACGACCACTTTGCATTTTGCATCCAAGCCTCCAGCAGCACCTTTCCCTCAAGCTCAAGCTGGACAAACATGCCCAAGTACATCCTGACCGGCGCCGACGGCAACCTCGGAGGTGTGGCCGCTGACTTCGCCATCGAGATCGCCAAGCCAGAAGACGAGCTCGTGTTCACGAGCTACACGCTGGACAGCATCCCCGCTGACAAGCTCAAGCGGTGGCAGGACAAGGGCGTCAAGGTCTTTGCCGCCAGCTACGACGACCCAGAGACACTAAAGCCGGTGTTCCAGGGCGCCGAGGCGGTGTCGTTCATTTCGACGTGGCTGATTGGCGACCGTCGTCGCAATCAAGCCAAGAACGTCATCGACACTGCCAAGGCCTGCGGCGTGAAGCGGATCTGCTACACGTCGTTCGTGGGTGCCGGCGCGACGGCCGAGAACGAGGAGGACATCCCGTTCCTACCGCGCGACCACCACTTCGTGGAGCAGCAGATCTACACCTCGGGTCTGCAGTACAGCATTCAGCGCAACTACCTGTACGCCGACAACATCCCGAAGTTTTTCGCGCCGTCGTGGAAGTTCACAGAGAACCGGTGGCTGACCAACACGCACGGCGCCTCCGGTGCGTACGTTGCCCGTGACGACTGCGGTCGTGTCCAGGCTGCGCTTCTGCTGGGCCGTGGCGAGCCCAACCACGTGTACGACGTGACCGGCCCCGAGGCCGTCTCGCACGAGGAGATCTTCAACTTCATGTGCAACGAGACCGGCTACAAGGCTGAGTTCGTCGACATGTCGGACGAGGAGCTCGAGAAGTACTGGCTGGGCCGCGGTCTGCCTGTCAACGTGTACGGCGATTTCTCGGAGCTGCCCATGAAGCTCTGCATCGGCGACCTGCTGTGCTCCGGTGAGACCGTTGCCAACGGATCCATGAGCAAGACGTCGGATGCCGTCGAGAAGCTCACAGGCCGCAAGCCCACGCACTGGAAGGACACCATACTCATGTACCGCGACATCTTCCCCAAGCCGGAGTAAGCGCGCGCTGGCCAGACGAGTTTATGGCCACGTACGTCCCTTTGCGTTGCCAGCTCTCGTGCAAAGATCGGTTTATCTTCCTCCTGAATAGTTGTCAATCAATCTTTTCCTTGCAACAGCAGTTTGCTTCGTGGATATCCATAGCCATTGTAGCACGTTGATTGAGCTCACCAGGCACCGTTCACCACAAACAAGCAGCGTTCCTCGAACTTCTGTGGCAAGAAGTGGCTGACCAACAGTCATGGCAAGAAGGGCTGCTACGAGTCCCGCGATGATTGCGGACGCGTGCTCGGCGCGTTGCTGCTCGGCCGGGGCGAACCGAACACGGTGTACGAAGTCACTGGCGGCGAGGGGGTCTCCCACGAGGAGATGTTCGCGTTCATGAGTGGTGAAGTAGGCTACAAGGGTGAGATGGTGGACCTGCCTGACGAGGAGTTGAAAAAATGGTGGCTGGACCGCGGTCTGCCCACGGACGTGTACGGCGATTTCTCGAAACGCCGATGAAGCTCTGCATCGGCGACCTGCTGTGCTCCGGAGAGATGGTTGCTAACGGATGCATGACGCCGGCGTCGGACGCCGTGGAAAAGCTCACCGGCCGCAAGCCCACATACTGGAAGGAGGCGATGATCAAGGACAAGATCATTTTCCCCAAGTCCGAGTAATCGGAGTAAAGTCGGCGCTTACATGAAGCTCAATCCATAAACAAGCATTGAAAGTCTTTGTGCGTTATTATAGCGTTAGCGGGGTAGGTGAGATGGCTACATGTATACCGTATAGACGATCCTCTCGGCAGTGATATCCCAGCTAGTGATACCGTCTCGAAACAGCGGCCTGCTCTATTTACAAAGCCAGCCTCTATCCTCTAGTTACTGATTAGTAAGTCGCAATATCACTATTTAAAGTTGGTTAACTAAAGGCTGCGACCATTCTGTCCAGTGCGCCCGAAAAATGTCAGCAGTAAGATCTGCTGGCGCTAAACCCTCGCTTCCTGCCGAGCTCTTCCCTGAAAGCACTCTGCATCGTCCGAAATCCAGTCAGGGTTTGGTGGGTCGTCGGCACCTTCATCCTGCTCGCTAGACGCATATTTTTCGTGCCGACGTTCAATACTCTCCTCCGAAGCCATGCTGTAAAAATCTTCGTCTGTACGTTCATCTACAACAACATTCTCATGTGGTGGGTTCAACAGCTCCTCCGACATCAGGTCGAAGGGGCCCATCGTCACCGCCAACTCGCCCATAATCCCGTCTTTCACATCTGGCAGCTCGTAATCGCACGCGTGGTAGTTAAGCAGGCCCGTGTGCTTCCAGTACTTTTGAAAGATCGAAGCTGGCGAATTCCAACAGTCTACACTCCACACCAATGCTTGACGTACGCTGACATTGTACACCTTTGCTGCTGCCTCTATGTCCAGTACATGGCCCGCGTTGATTTTGTCTAGCACGGATCTTAACTCGACGATAGCGTTTCTTAAACGCACAATAATACCGGCATCTAGAGGCTGCAATTTTTGGTAGTGTTCGGCGGTAGGAATACGACCTCAACGCTCTTCAACGTAGCAGCGTCGAAACCGCCATGAACGGTTGCGTCAAGAAGCAGCAAGCACTTCCGGTGCTGCTGCCTAAACCATGCGTCCGGCTTGGTAAGCCACTTGGTGAAGATCGCTCGAGTCATCCATGCTTTCGCACTGTTCACGAATAGGTACACCTCCCAGTAGTGATTCCTCTAGATTGTGATAAATTGTGCCCTCCCACACTATCACTACTGAGAGTATCGTCTGTACATTTACATATCCAGTGGATATTATCCAGGGAGAGCCGGTGACTCACCGGATGAGATCCTCATCACGTCCGGTTGTTTGGATGAGGGTCTCAGTTTGAAGTGGCTCAGAGTTTCTCGTGGTCATTAACTTAGCAGACACCATCATCTCGATGCACCGCCGGTTGCTGCGCTCCGGGGCGTCCGCCACTCACTTGCTACGCTCTGACGTTCACTATTCAATTGGCGACGCCTTGTCAAGATCTTTCTCATCGACGATGACCTCGAGACTGCGATTCGACGGGGCGTACACGGCTTTGGTGACGCCGTTCACGCCTGACGGGTCTACCGTCGACTTCGCAAGTCTGGAGAAGATGGTCGAGTGGCAGATCCAAGAGGGCATCAACGGACTCGTCCCCGTCAGTTGCACGCTTAGTTAATTAAGGTCCCGTGGTCTCAATTCGTGCTGAGAGAAGTCCGCTGTGTCTGTAGATGGGGTCCACGGGTGAAAACACGCTCGTGTCGGATGAGGAGCGGCTGCAAGTGATCGAGACCGTCATCAAGTGCGTGAACGGCCGGGTGCCAGTGATTGCAGGCACAGGCTCACTGTCGACGGATGGGGCTGTGAAGCTGGCCCGTGAAGCGAAGGACTTGGGTGCCGATGCCTGTCTTGTCATCGCGCCACCTTACGTGCGAGCGTCGCAGCGTGGACTCTACGAGCACTTTCGCCGAGTAGCAAGCGTGGGCTTGCCCGTGATGGTCTACGACAATCCTGGCCGTGCTGGTGTCCAGCTGGAGCTTAAAACCATCGCGGAGCTGGCCAAGGTGCCTGGGATCGCTGCGCTGAAGGACGCGACGGACTCAGTGGCACATGCTGTGGATGTGATGGCACTGTGCGACCTCCCGGTCGTCTGTGGAGCGGACAACTTGGCGCTGCCCATGATGGCATGTGGAGCTGTGGGTGTCATGAGCATTCTCTCGAATACCGCGCCATCCAGGGTACTTGCGATCACGAAGGCGCTTGAGAAGGGGGACTTCGTGGCGGCGCGGAAGGCTCACAATGCCAATGTAAGTCCATCTACAACGATATTGGAGCTTTGAAAAGTGCTGAGAGCTAATTTTTTTTTTTTTTTTTAGTTCGTGGGGAGGTTTTGCTGGTGAATTCGTTGTTCGTGGAGCCGAATCCGATGCCGATCAAAAAGGCGATGGAGCTGCTTGGCCGCTGCTCATCCACTGTACGATCACCGCTAACCAAGTGCACTGCCGAGACGGAAAAATTGCTTCTTGAGCAGCTCCAGGCCAACAACCTGC
The DNA here is from genome assembly GCA_019155715.1 of Phytophthora pseudosyringae. Classification (NCBI taxonomy): domain Eukaryota; phylum Oomycota; class Peronosporomycetes; order Peronosporales; family Peronosporaceae; genus Phytophthora; species Phytophthora pseudosyringae. The sequence goes on along the minus strand of JAGDFM010000021.1, from coordinate 162,329 downwards.
TCTAAGACTTATTTCATGGGGGCTGTGAATGTATTCCATTAGCTAGCTAGTAGGAAACTATGTAGGTTAGTGTTCCTAGGAGAATTCATCGGCAAATACTACATGATGGATGCTGTTGACGCGGGTTCGCTGGCTTGGCAATAGGCTAAAGCTTTAGATACGGCTCCGATGCTGTAGGGCTTCGTCCATCAGCAGGCCTTCAATCATCTCGGCACTCGCAGCGATGTTTGCGACGGTGGCGCTCAGGACGAACTCAGCCAATGCGCCCGTCCTCGCATCCTTCTTTAGCCTCTGATCGGAGAGATCAGGCTTGATGATGTGGCACGTTTGCACGAGTGTGTACATTTCGTCCTTGTTGGCTGGCGAAAGCTGGTGCGGCTTGATGACAACGTAGCCATTCTCTCTGAAGCGAACCCCCGCCAGCTTCTTGTGCAAAAACTCAAGCGGCTCAATGTACGATTGCCAGACAACGACAACGCGGTCCTCCTCTACGTAGCGCCGCAAAACCTGCTGCACGTAGAATTTGGCAGTCGTCTTGGCCTTGGAGTCGCTCATTTCCATGCCGAAGTGCTCAACAATGGTGTCATCTGTGCTCTCCAGTCGATGGCAGCTCCCCTTGCTAGGATTGAAGTGGTTCCATCGGTGCCACCACGCTTGGCCCGTAGCGTGCATACTGAATGGCAGCACGTTGCTGTCGAATATCTCCAGGGACATGCCGTTCTTGCTGTCACGCATTTGTGCGTTGCGTGACGACACGTTCGTGAGTTCAAGGCCACCGGAAGCGACCACGCGCTCCACCTCACGATATGACGCTTCGACGCCATCAGCCAGCTCCTCGAACACCACAGCGTCAGCGATCTCGTTCCCTTCCCGAGATACTTGAATGCGGGTGGTCTGCCTACTACCCGAAGATTCGGAAGTGAGGAGTGTTGTGCGCTTGTTCAGCAGTCTCTCCAGACTCCTGGCGACCTGGATCTGCCCCTCCAGCAGCATCTTCAGGTGAGCATTTTCACGCTCTGATCGCAGTCGGCCCTCCAGCTGGCGAGCACTAGTCCGCTCCCACACGAAAGGTGTGCGGCTGTCCCCGTGCTCGATCTGTCGCGCCGTTTTGAGCTCACGGGCACTCGATTCGTCTTTCGTCTTGGCGACCTTGAGACTCTGCAGTTGGTGGAGTTTCAACTCCAGCGCCTCCGCCTCACTGCGGAGACACGTCAACTCACGCTTGAGACCTTCGCGTGCCTTGTTCGGGTTGTAGTTGCGTCGTGTCTTGCGAGTGACCGGCGCCGGAATGGAGCGAAGCTGGAATGTCGGAACTGCGTTCGCGAAAGGTGGGGAGATCGTAATTCGAGCTTCCGGGGTCAACGAGAAGGAGGCAAAGGGGCTCGGAGGCGACTGCGCTGCAACTACAGAAAGACCCGCTGCAAGGTGAGGCGAGGACGCGTCCGAGGAGACGTCGGGCACCAAGTCGTCCAGCAGGTGGGAAATCTCCCGGTCGTCGCTACTGTCGGGCGACTGCGCTTGGGCGTTGGGCTGCAACGAAGTGACGGGGCTCATATCGCCCAGCGCCTCGTCGATGAAGGCCAGCGTGACCTGCAAGGACTCGAAGGACTCGGGCTCTAGTGCGAAGTCCATGGCGGCGTGAGCTGTACTGGCACAGTCGAGGAATGACCGGATCAACGTGGTTTGGTGCCAACACACACAAACAAACTGTTAAAGCAGCTCGTTGGCGAGATATCCAGTTCGTTGGTGAATTAATTTTAAAAGGTTATAGTTACGGAATTGTTGCACTGAATGTGCCCTTTCATATATTCTTTAGAGACAGGTTATTATGTTCGACGAGTACTTTCGAGCTTTAGCTTCGTGCGAGGCCCTACTCGTCCCAGAAACTCACGCTGACATCGCCAATCATGCATATAGGCGAACCGTGCAGCTAAGCACCAGCGTTATGCTTTGCCAGCCTGTAAGGCGCGCCATACGCTGCAATCACGAAACGCGCAGCAGTCGTTTGCTAACTCATCAGCAAAGTGCTTTGATGAGCATCTACGTAGTCTTGGTAGTCATTTGCAGACTCCTTTCTACCAAGAAGTACAAGTGTATGTCGCTTGACCACGTACTTGGCACTTTCAAATTTGCATTCGACTTGCCACTTGCACGCCATGACGCTGCTGGTGACCTGCGGGAAGACCCCCGAGGACTGGGACAAGGCCCGGGCCATCCGCCTGCAAGTGTTCATCCACGAGCAGCAATTCGAGGAGGCGGGCGAGTTCGACGCCGACGACGTGCATCCGTCCGCGCTGCACTTCATTGGCACGGACGTGGAGCAGAACAAGGTGGTGGCGGTAGCGCGCGTGCTTGTGGACGACATTAAGCGCAAGGCCAAGCTCAGTCGCGTGGTCCGAGTGTCGTGGCAAGCGCTATGGCGTGGCGCTCATGGACGCTGCGGAAGAGTACATTCGGCACCGCGTGGGCCTGTTCGTCCTGGCGGCACTCGTCGAGAAGAAAGGGCTTTGCGAGAAGTGCGGCTACTGCTGCATCGACGACGAGATCTTCGTGGACGAGGGCACCAAGCAGTGCTGGATGACCAAACCGGCCAACTCGCTAGTGGCGGAGACGGAATAAAGACATCTTTCTGCATGTAACACAGCGTAATGGTCCTGTGTCATATTGGTAGCGATGTCGAAGGTTGTAAGCGATCGGAAGTGAATACCGATCGCTTACAACCAACTGAGCACCAAAGTGCGATCCATTCTTTGGGCAGTTTCAAAGCACCCTGACTTGTTGTTGCTTGATAAACGCTATCACACATCTGCACCAGGTCGTGGATCATGGACCAGCATCGCGTTGGACATGCCTCGACCCTTTTCCGTTCTGATGGCTCTCCGCTGCCTACAGCAGGATCTGTACGGCACCCGTGCTGTGTGTAGCCACTGTATCCGATCCGAAAGACCGCACCACAATAACCCATAGCTCCAGCTGTCTGTGTGCAATCAATTCACTACACCAATTGAGACCTTCTTGCGGTCCTCTTTGTTGTCATCCCCTATGGCCATTCTCGATCTCGCCACGCGCCACTCTTCGAGCGTTTTCTTCCACAATGGTCGCACGTCCTCTCATGAAGAAGGTGCCGGGCAATTCCAGTGCAACAAGACGCTCCAAGCGGAGGCTCTGGCTCTGGGGCGGCATGGTCTCCGCTATGGCGCTCGTGTCAATCCTCAACTTCTTCGAGAGCTTTCCGTCGTTCCCGACGTCGACCGGCAGCGAGCAAGGCGGAGGCAGCATCGAGTCTATTGACTCGCAAGGGCTGCAGATGTATCCGTTCGGGATTCAGCACTACCAACAAGCTATTCACCATAAAATCCAAGATGAAGACGACATTCTGGGTGAAAAGGTCGAGCGGATGCCGCCGCCAGTGGAATGGCCTCCTAACAAAGGGTCCAAGGACGAGTGCATCTATGCGAGGGACTACGGACTGCTGGAACGGTTAGCCAACTCGTCACGTTTGTTTTGCACGGAAGGCAACAGCAGCTCGCCCTACACGGTCTTTCACGTGGCCAAAGCGCAGTTAAGTGCAACGATGCTGGAGAACTTTGTGTTGGATGTGCGAGGCGCGCAAGTGGCGAAAACTATTGAACGCTTAGCTGATGATGGTGACGGCCACGACCCAAGGTTCAAGTACATGAAGAACGCGACGTTTTGCACTTGTGCGGAGCCACAGGACAGGGAGAATGGCGCTCCAAATATCTGGAAAGACTTCTTCGTGGGCGGACCCGGTGGCAAAGACCCCAACTGCATGGCTTTCCAGGAGAACGACACCGCTGCTGGTGACAATATGACGTTGACACGTGCGGTGATGCTGGTGAGAAGAGATGACCACAATCCGTTCTTTCAGATCTCGGGGATGCTGAACGCATGGATCATGATGCAGACTATCGGGTGGGAAAGGAATACAACTACGCTAGTAACATTCGATCGCGCACTACCGACTCCTGTTGATGAACTGCGGCATGCTCTCCTTGGACCTGAAAACCCCATCGTCGGAGGGGAGGTGTTCCAGAACCGAGCTGTACTCTTGGAATCGGCCCTGTTGGTTCCATACGAGGTCACAGGTCCTCTTATGAGCCACCTGGACGACAACCAGCCTTGCCACTCCAATGCTATGATTAAAGCCTTCAGAGAGCTGTCGCTCCAGAGCATGGCAGTGACTCCGCGCAATTCGAAAACTAATCCGCGACGATGCCTTATTACCGTCATTTCGCGGAGACCTTACGGTGGACGTCGGGTACAGCGCGTATGGCAAAACGAAGACGAGATTTTACAGCGCATGCGCGAGGAGTACCGAGACGCGTATCGACGCGGAGAGTGCGAATTCCAGTCTCTCGAGTTCACGAACATGACCATGCACGACCAGATGCGGACCATGCTGGACAGCGACGTCGTGATCGGAATGCACGGGGCTGGTATGGTCAACGTCTTGTGGACGCGTCCTGAAACACTGGTCATTGAGATCTTCCCGCGACGTCGCTTTCGCTGGGGATATCGCAATATTTGCCAGTTCATCGGTTGCAGGTGGCACGACTTCCGCCGAGGAAGGGACATCCACGTCCGTACATCCGATCCAAACGATAAGGACAAGCACATCCCGTACCCACAGTGGAAAAGCTTCTTTGACCCTCTCTTCCGCGGTGTCATAGATGATCTCGAGCAAAAGGTTGGCAGGGAATAAGTGAAATCCTCACGTCTGCAGTATGGATAGAACGCGTGACAAGTACATATTGTAATATAGGCAATATAGCATTTCACCGGTGCTTATGGTCAGTGTATCTACAGGAGACGCACATGGTACCATCATTGAAACTGGTTCTCGTCCTTCGTGTCGTTGCTGTCTGAAGCAGATTTAAGCCGCTTGCTGGCTGGAGACGACGCTGAAGGGCTGCCGTTCGTGTCGTGCTCGCTGCTTGCTTCTACCAGCACTATTAATCAAACCAAAGACGGTTAGTGATCGCCCCCGATACTTTAAATCCAGCTATGTACGTGAAGCTTACCTGGTAGTTTCCTGACAACCTTCCTCTTGGAGGAGAGCACGTGGTCGGAGATCTTTTGGCCATAAATCTGTCATCAATGGGATGTTAATCTAATGGGTCAATGATAAAACAGGTTTTCGAGCGCTGCGTACCTTAGAAGATGGTGAGGGAGGAGGAAGTGTCGTGCTGAACTGTCGAATATAGCTATGGAAGGCGTGCTGTATAAAGAATCACTCGAAAAAGTAGTTAGCCATGATTTCGTTGAAATATCCCATCAAAATGATAGTTCAAGTCAAATGATAGTCTTACCTGGATTGCTTTGTGAACCTTGGGCGATTGGTTTCGGCTGTACACGCGGATAATACGCTCTTCAAACTGTACATGACAATGAAACAAATATACAGTTAGCGTGGTCATGTGTTTCGTAGGTGGGCGGATGCTGCGTATACCTTCTCGGGGAAGAGCAAGCTGACTTGCTCCTTCGGGATGTGGACCTTCGAGTTCAGATCACTGGAAGCGTAGAACGAGACGTTGTCCACAGGGTTGCGGTCTTTAAAATTGTAGTTTAGTCGGCCATCGAATACGATGATGTCTTCGGGATCCAGTGTCACGCCGTTAAGTGAAGTTTGAGTAGCCAATTCCTCGGCCTTGAAACGAGGGATGCGGGACGTCAAGTCGGGTGGCATCAGGTACTCATCAATGAACTCGTACAGCTCGCGGCGGCGCATGCGCTTCAGCAGAGCACGTGCGTCGGCCAGTGTGTCAGTCTTGGACGCCTCAATCGACTGCAGACAGCGACATAGCACATTTGATATAAGCATCAGTTCTTTCTGCAAGTAACGCAGGTGTAGACATTACGTACATGAACAACGTGGTCCGTGAGGAACTGGAAGTCCTGCGCGGTCTGCGTGGCAGCAGAGATGCCCAGCTCCTTGTCGGCAAGAAGCATCGCGTCGCAGATCATGAACTCGACGGCCTTGCCCTTGCGGTGGTTGTAAATCTGTTTGTGCATCTGGTAGCGCTGCTGGAACATGTCGTAGATGTCCAAGTTCACGCTCGTGTGGTAGCAAATCTCGTTGCCGATCACGCGGTTAAACATCGTGAGTCGGGAGAAGTCGAACACCTTGCGCAGGCCGAAAAGGTTGAGCATATCGCGCGCCAAGTAGTCGAACTTGTCCACGTCGATGCAGTTGCGTCCGTTTGCCACGATTTCGTACAGGTATCCCCGGGAGTCCACACGCGAGCCCATGTGCGTTCTACGGATCAAAAACAGCAGCAACCACAGCACTTTCAGCATCTAATTTCTACTGCATCCAGCCCTAATTCACCCCCTCACTCACTCTTTCGCTCCGACGATGAGCTGCTGGATGAAGCGTACGTCGTCTCTCTCGAGGTCAATGTTGTTGTCGTCCACCATGTACTCAATCATGCGAAGCGACATGTCTTCGTGGTGGTACGCCGGCGCATCCGCACTGCCGTACCCCTTTACAGCCGCCACCCGCGGCATGAACTCGTGCTCAAACACGTGCGAGAACGGTCCGTGGCCCAAGTCGTGCAGCAGTCCCGCCGCACTCTACACGAAAACGCACACCCAACAGTGAGTCTGCAGTTCTCCCACCCACCCGCCACTACCAGCTCTGCACCAGAAGGCGGGCGTCTCTCTGCGTGAGCTCCAGCTCCGGCTGCTGCAGTCGGAAGCGCTCGACGGTCTGTCCGGACAGGAAGCTGACGCCCAGCGAGTGCTCGAAGCGGTTGTGCGAGGCCCCAGGGAAGACGTAGTAGAGCGTGCCCAGCTGCTTCAGGTCCCTCAGCCGCTGGAACTGCGGCGTGTCCATGAGCGACACGCACAGCCCGTTCACTTTGATGTAGCCATGCACTTGGTCTGGTCCCAAATGTATCACAACTGGTCAGCGCCCCATATCTCCACTCCCACGCAAGGTCACGCGGCGTCCAGCCCACCATTGAAGAGCTTGGCGCGCGGGTCGTCCGCCGCAGGCCACGCGCTGGCCATCGGCAACGCCAGAGTCGTCGAACTGCCGCCAGCAACGAGGCAGAAGGTCGAATGGACGTGCACGCCTATTGACACACGTACGGGTCCACTATTCGGGTCCAATTTATGTCCACCACATACAGATGTGTTCACCACCTATTCTTATGTCATCCACATCATTTGCGTACGTTTGCCACACCACGATCTTTACGACGCCCCGTTTGTCGACTGATAACATTCCGGACCATACTCAAGCCAAGTGACTCTCCCCATGGCAGGCGACGTCGCGTACGTGCAGCTCTCTGGAGCCTCCTCCAGGGCGACGCTGGGGCTGTACGCGGGCATGGCGCCCGCGGAGCTGCAGCAGCTGGTGCGGGCGGCTTTGAACCAGCGCGGGGGCGTCTGCGCCGGCTTCCAGGTGACGCCCGAGGCCTCGCACCCGCGTCCAGGCCGCAAGAAGCGCCACTCCAGCCCCATCCAGCGCCTTGTGCCGCTCTCCGTGGCCTGTAGAGCCCCGCAGCTGCTCGCTGGACGAGTCTCCGCTCTTTTCGCGCCGTCCGCGGCCCCCCAGAGCGCTCTGGAGCCCGAAAAGGAGCCCTCGGGGGCTTCAAAGGACGCGGAACGGCTGCACAGGCTGCTGCGGGCGCTGGAGAGCGAGCAGCAGCTCGGCAGCTTCGAGGCCGCCGTGCTCCGGGACCTGTGCGGGCAGCAGAGGGCTCGGGTGCTCGCGGTGATGGGCGGGGGCTCGTCGGCGGCCCAGAAGGAGGCGTTCCTGCTCCAGTTGCTGCGCCCCGAGGCCGCGGAGGCGCCCAGGAAGGAGCTGCAGCCCCCCACGAAGAGGGACAAGACGCGCCAGGGGGAGGACGCGCTCCACGCCGAGCTGGTGGCCAAGAAAGTGGCTGCCATCGGCCGGAGAGTCTTCAGTCCGCACGTGCAGATGCAGGTGCTGGCTCTGGCCGAGGAGACCCGGCGGAGCTGGAGGGCGACAGGCAGGAGGAGCGCGAGCAGGTTCGGAGACACGCTGGAGCTGCTGGAGATGGTGGAGAGGCTGCTGGACAAGCACGTGCTGCCGGAGGAACACGGCGCGCACTTGCTGGAGCTCGTCCTGGGGGAGAGCCACGTGCTGTGGAGCGCCCTGCAGAGCTACAGGGTCGACGGAGGCAGCGTGGTGGACTTGGAGACCACGGCCAAGAGGCTCGCGGCGCTCGGGGTCGACCCGCCCATGCCCATCGCGAATAAGAAGAGCAAGGGGAAGAGCCCCAGAGGCGTGGGCAAGCAGAGCTCTCCGGCGAAGAAGAGAGTGAGGAACGCTGCTGCAGTTGCGGCTGCCACGCCGTCGGCGGTTGCCGTGGTGCGGTCTCTGCACGCGCAGCACATGCTGACGAGCTTGGAGCTGAATATTGTGCAGGCGCTGGTGGACCAGGAGGACTCGCAGGTGCTGCAGATGCTGCGTGACTTTGAGCAGAGTGATCGCCGTGACGTGGGCGCGCTGCGAGACTCGCTGGTGAGCATCGTGGAAGAGATTACGATGGAGCTTGGCGACGAGGAGAAGGCCGCTGCTGCTTTCGCACGAGGCATGGACGACGCCGTGCGAGAGGAGAACGAATCCGTAGACAGCGACGACGACAGCGACTCGCTGGGATGGCAGAAGCACTTGAGCTTCTTGCTTGGACAATGGCAAGCTCAGCACTACCTGACGCCGACTGCTGCTACCACTCTGCGCAAAATGGTGGTGCAGCGCCACAACTTGCTGGAGAGCGCATACGAAGTATTCGCGGGCGATGGCGACGCCAGCGAGCTTTTGGACACGCTGCAACGTGTAGCCAAGCTGCAGCGTCAAGTTGAGCAGAGTCAGGCAGGCCAAAACGTCCAAAACGGTGTCTCTGTCAGCGATCTTAGTCTTGAGCACATCGTGCGTCAGATGCAGCGGCGTGGAACGATACAGGCTGGTGATGCTGCGGGGCTATTGGTGCTCTTCCACGGCGGTAATGAGGCTCTTCAAGCTGCCGACGAAGCATTCCAGGCTGATGGGGATGTTCATGAGCTAGAGGAAACGCTGCTCCTGGTGGTGAAGCATGCACGCTTTGGTAACGACGCTGATGAAGCGGGACCGGTTGATGACGGTCGGGCTGTGTCCGGGCTTCTTGCTGAGTTCGGGAGAAGTGGTAGTCTTGAGCTATGGCAAATCCAACTGCTGATGTCTCTACTCAAGTCCCACGACCCACGATTGCTGGCTGCGGTGGATGTGTACGACGAAGATCAGAATCCCGAAGAGCTTCTTGAGACGCTTGAGATTTTGGTCGAGTTGGCTGCTTGGGAACGCCACCGCCGCGCTATGGTCCACGACTGGATCGCACCACTGGCACGAAGCGGCAAGCTTCCTCGTGGTGGGGCAGAGCGTCTCGTGCAGCTGGTGAAGGCTCGTGATGACCGTGTAGTCGCAGCACTTGTGGTGTTTCTTAGCGACAACAATCGGGAGGAGTTCGTGGATACGCTGGCACGGATTGCGTGCCTCGAAGCGATGAAACTGAATAATGTGCAGGCAGACTCCAAACCGGACGAATCGAAGGAGGGCCACTTGGTCTTGGCTCTGCTGCTGGAACTGGAAGAAAAGGGCGTCATGTCTGGCGAGGATCGCGAACAGGTGGAAGATCTGGTGTGCAGCGGAGAGCCCAGAATGTTGGCGGCCATGGACGTGCTAGCAACGACGCATGATGCTGAGGACTTCGCTGATACTGTACGTCGCATCTTGTCCACGCCGAGAGAGCAGGCAAGAGGGAATAGAGAAGAAGAGGAGGAGAATGAGGAAGCAAAAGCATCCCCAGAAGCTGAGGTGAGTAGCCCAAAGATCGAATCCGCCTCCAACGAGCAGAAGCGTGAGGTTCCTTCAGATGACGCTACGAAGGACGTCGAACAGGACTCGCCGGTGCCGGAGAAAAGCAGTCAAGAGTCTACTGCTGAAGATGGGGATGAGGCCAAGGAGGCATCGGGTGAGCCGGAGAAGGTAGCGGCCCTTGAAGAGACAGATCAAGAGGCCGATAAGGAAGAACAGCCGCAGGTGGACGGCGATAATGGTGAAGTGGCAGTGACAACGGAGGTGGCCGAAGAGATGAAAGAGGAGGCAACGGAGGACGGAGAGAAGGAAGATGAGGTGGAGGTAAACGAGATTGATGAACAGACGGAGGAGGAGGTGGAGCAAGACGATCAGAAGTGAACGACAGCCCACGCCTCAGTTCCATAGCTCGACGAAAACTTATTGACAAACTTTCACCAGCATTTCGTCTCTTTTCAATTGTGGAGTGACGCAGAGCAAATGAGACTCGTGATCCTTCGTAGCATGGGGCGAGCTGCAGCTCACCCTCGTTTTCGATGCGGTCCCAGAGCCGCTGAAAGCAGTTGCACATGTCGAGTGAGTTCCTGAAAGTATTGACCGTCGACGCCGCAGTCGTGAACAACTATGAAGTCGGTGGTGACGGGTATCTCCAAGTCGTCATATAGCAGGCAATGGTGTATGATGCATCAGCGCACGAACACAGCGCAATCGTGAAGTGAAGCTTTGAATGTCCGATGCTCGCTCAACGGAGCGGCGGATGCTGGCCCACCAATGTGGTCGATTATTCCTGCCCTGAGGTGGATACAGGTCTTCGAAATGACGCGCTGGTAGCAGCAGCCAGAGCGGGCAAATGCGTTTTAGTCTTGATCCTCGTTTTCGCTGCATCTAGCACGACGAAGGTCGACTGGATGAGATGTTTCTTCACTCGCACACTGCTCCCCAGGTACGCCATCTCGCGCCTCCTTCAGCAGCTTGACGATGGCGAAGGCCGTTTGCCTCATCCTTGCAGATCGCTTGGCTGGTTTCGGAGCTCGCAAGAACAAGTTAACCAGGTTAAGGTGTTCTGTCCCCAGTGAACTATACACGCTCGTTCATGAGGACCAACACAAACAAGTCGTCCATTTTCTTTAAAGTTCAAGCGGCCCCACATCATCGACGAGCTTGGTTGCGTCTTGGTCACAAAACTTGCTGTGAGCGTGACGTTTTACGAAGCATGAACGCTTCATCTTCTCTATTCGCACCGACAGTTCCACACTATAGTGCAAGTATGACCATCTCGCGCGGCTTATTGAAGTCCAATACCAAGATGCCACACGCTGCAAGACTCATGCATCGTCACGCCAAAAAGCTACGCCGGGGGAGTGGTCATGACATCTCAATATGGTCAAACATTGGTGGAAGTTGATATTAAACATGCAGTGATGGACAAATTACAGTTTCCGTGGACTCACGATCTCGCTTCACCATGACCTCAGCATGCCGCAGAACGACACGGATTTCTCTTGGTTGCTGGTGACATTGCGCGTGGCCTTCATCCGCTCGAGTGTCTTGTGCTGCGTCCTGAAGTAGCCCCACTTTTCCTCCACGTCTCGCCCTTCAATTGTCTGGCGAAGGAGATCTGCGATCTTGGCATTGCACCCCGTCGTCATGTTTGGATACGCGGCTCTGATCTCCGTTGACGAGCACAAATCCGCCAGAAGCTTGACGATTTCTGGGTGCTCCGCAGCCACCGCGCTCTTCAAGGCGCGACTGACGTTCGCTTGTCGAAGCTTCACAGTCAGCAGGAGCTTGACGACGTCCGTGAAGCCTTTCGACGCGGCGTCTTCGAGAGCGCGGCCCGCGTAGTACCAGCTACAGTTTTCGCGCAGAAGAACGCGCAAAGTGCTCGTGTCACCAGCAGCTGCAACCACTTGCACCCCATAGGTAACCACGTACGGCTCCGGGTCCGTCTGCGCGCGGTTTCGCCGGCACAGCCACTTGACCACTTCGAAGTGGCAATTGTTGGCGGCCGCGTTCAAAGCTCTGCTCGAACACCGTCCAACGTAGTGTTGGCCGAGCCACTTGACGACTTTCAAGTGCCCGTTCCTCGCTGCCCCGTCGATAGCAGCGATCGTGCACCCTTCATTCCGGACGACCGACAACCACTTCACGAGGTCGAGTCTTCCTCTCGCGGCCGCTCCATCCATCGCCTTCGTCGTCCACTTTCGCGTCGATCCGTGTTTGTGGACGACAGACTGGCAGTCGTTGTAGACGGCGGCGTCGATGGTCTCGGGCGTCAGCAACTCGTTGACAAGTTGGACGACATGCGAAAGCGCCTTGATCCGCTCCGGGAGAGCCACAGCGACGCACGTGAGTTGGGGTTCTTCCATGGCGATTGCGTTTTGGGAAGTGAACGCAACTTTCAGAGTTTGTCTTGCTGTCCGCCTGGGACGTGACGATGACTTTTCTGCGACCTACCGTGTTTATCTCGCGAAGTTGAGGGGTACTGCCATGTTTCACCGGGCTATTGTCACCTGCCTCACCGTTGAGAGCTGGACAAAACCTCAAGGTAGCTGTAGTACTTTGTCAAAGGGGTTAAAGGGATTTACTGCTTAGACGAAGTTTTCGGTGATGCGAGGGAGACGAACGCAGGACTTTTGGGCGTAGAAGTTTTGCCCATTTCGAGCCCCACCGCGACGCCGAGCCCACTGTCGCCCGTGTCTGTCGATGAGACGTGTCTACTGGGGCGGTAGATATAGCACAACGTGAGCTGGATGGCAGTCAAGATGACGCCGACAATATTCGGCACCACGATGAACAAGTCATCGTCGACAATTCCGTTGACGAGCCACAAGCTGCTGTTGACGAAGATGATGCCGCACAGAACCACGGGGATGGCAGCGGCCGACTTGGTCTCGAGAACGAGCTTGACCTTCTCAAATGGTGACAAGTACAAGGCGAGCGTGGTCGCGACCGCCAAGTACCCAAGCACATGGCCAACCTGGTGTCTCGACTGGTCAATCGCTTCGACCGCCACCAAAACGGCGTACGCAGTGACCAGCACGAACGGAATCATCCCCAGGACGCAGGTTCTCGCCACGTACGCTCGGTCAGGGCAGTTCTTGGCGTAGATCGCGACGTAGATCACCAGTATGACATCACCGAAGACGCACACGGAGAAGAGCGGGAAAATGTTCTTGACCACGTAGGCATAGAGCAACCTGGAAGCACCGTAGTTAGTGACGCCGGAACAGGGGAAGAAATACACAATGGGAACAGCTTACCAGACGTGGTTACCCAGCAACAGCGCGACTAGGGGCATGAAAGCCATAACGCCGGTATCCCGCTGTTTGTGGACGCGGTACAGGTCCGGCACCGGACTCAGTCGTTGAGCCACTTGCGCGATGGTCGTCAACACTTTGATCGTCATGATGAACGCAGACACCATCGTGGTTCTGTATGGGCGACAGCGTCAAACTGGAAGTGAGACGGCCGAGTCGAAAGTCGGTGCGCCATCGAGCTCATCTAAACAGTCGTTGAACGCCAGCATTGGTTTGTTTTTTCCACGAGTAATCAACGCAATGAGATGAGCGAGGCAAATCCTAGATCGTCGTACACCAACCAGGAACGAGTCTAAGAGCGATGCCGTCGGGTTCGAGATATGACTTGTACGTTGACGCATCATATAGCTCCAACACCGGCAACGTATTATCCTGGTAAACGTCTATCTTCGAGTTTTTTATTTTAAAAACGCACATTTTTTGGGCGATAAAAGACTGAAACGTCAATCTGAGTGCCGTGGCAAAGGGTACGGCAAAATCCTGATGGATGTGGCGGAGAAGGCTGTTGAAGGGCGAGTGGACCCGTTCATTCTGCTCGCCCAACTAAGGGAGTGTGGCTACCACCGCAAGGATAACGAGGTATTCCTGGACGAGCACATCAAGGTGTGCTGGATGCTGAAGCAGGCGTAAGGACGGATATCTAACAACTAGATTGAACAAGGTACGTCTTCGAGTCTGGAGTACTGTGGATAGCCACAGACAACACGAAAACTCAACGTCAATAGATCGTTTCTTTCAAACTACGCGCATCGTTTCCTGTCCTTTTAATGGTGAGAATATTAGCCGATGCGCTACGCAGAGAACTCAACGCTGATGATGGAGTTATCAACGGGGGGCACAAGCATCACACTGGGAATTATCAGCGAGGAGATACCTTTCCAGCTGAAAATTGTTCTCGTTCGCATCCAAGCTAAAACCCTACGCTATGCTCTCGCCCAGCAATTGTCGAGAGCTTTTCCGCACGTGTCAGGTCTGCGATTAACTGTGGATGCGAAGACCCAACCTTCTCAGATACATCCAAGCTGCTTGTGGATTCATTTTCAACGAAGGCGACGGATGCACAGCACGGCAAAATGGAGAGATTGATCGTCTTGGAGACGAGATTACGGCGCACGTAGCCGATTATCCGCCTATTTGATTAAAAAGAGGCTTATCACGTACGAAGGAAGAGTAACATTGGGCTAATATCACTTGCTATGCCAATTTCACAACGCTCGCTTTGGAACGCGAAAAGAGAATCAATACAAGTGAGAAAGAGCACAACTTGAGGAACGTATGAATGCCCGTAACGTTGGGGAGGAAAAATAAGTTTGTCTTGGCAAAACGTTGCCTTGGCATTCTACCACGTCGCCTCCTGGTCGCTTTGACGCTTGCAACAGACTGAAAAGAGTCGTATGTCTTCGCTAAGGCGCGCATTACTTGCAACCCCGACAACTGTCCGACCTACCATCAAAGTAGAGAACGAGATGAAGCCGTCGTGCTCCTCCTCGGATGATGATAGAAACTGCGTCATCTGCCCGCCGACACTACAACATGCAAAGGGGACGAGTACAAGTGAGGAGTCACAGTTGTCCACCAGTGGAGTCTCGGGTCATCAAGGCCGCAAAAGTGATCTTGAAGTCGACGTCCCGTCCACAATAACACCGGGGCGCATCAGGTGGGACTGTTGTGGTCCTGGACAATCCCCTTCTCGTCGAGCGAAAGCAGTCGCTCATTCCCCCATTTGCCGTCGCCAGCTCCAGCTCCTTCCAGCATCATGTCGACCAGTCTCCTGAGCTTCCGGTCGTCCAAAGCCTCGCTCGGCCACTCCAGCAAAGGCTCTCGAACGCAGCTCACGCCGGACTCGAGTCTCGGCAGCAGCAGCCTCGGTCGCTCTCAACGCGTGGACGACACCGTCCAGCTCTCCGCCCAACGGAAGGCGGAGCTGCTGGAATTGATGCACGACACGGAACGGAAGGTGGTCAGTTCCATGCTGGGGAACGCACGGTCGCTGACGCTCTGGAAGCCGCGGATGCGCAAGAAAGGCATCGACTACTACGTGGACGAGAGCGTGGGCAAAGGCCTCTCTCGCTTCTGCTGCGTGGGCCAAACGGACGCCTCCGTGGCCGACCTCATGAGCATGTTCACGGTCTCCAACACCGAGACGCTGCTCAAGAACGTGCGCGTCATGTACCGCAACGTGCAGGAAGCCAAGATCCTGTCGGTGCTGCAGCCGGCCACGCGGTCGCACCCGAGCCGGTCCGTCTACATCCGCTACGCGAGCTTCGACACGCCCATGCCCATGAACGGACGCGACATCTGCGTCTGCGTGTGCACCAACGTGATCGAGATGGCCGACGGCTCGACCGTCGGCTATTGTCTCTGGGACTCGGTGGACATCCCGGAGTGCCCCGACAGGTTCGCCACGGACAAGATCATCCGCAGCAAGATGTGGCACTCCGGATTCGTCTTCCGGAACTCCGAGGAGCCCAACGCGGTGACCAAAGTGTGCTACCTCATTGGGGTTGAGATCAAAGGCTTCGCCCCTCAACTAACCGGCCGCATCCACATGCGCATCTTCGGAGACAACTGTCGCCGGGTGTGCGAGCACTACCGCAAGCGGTTCCGGGAGCCGGAGACGTTCACGCCTAGGGAGCAGTGGACGCCCAAGAGCGAGGCCGACGCCTGCTACGTGTGTTCGGGACCGTTCAAACTCTTGATGAAAAAGTACAACTGCGTGCGGTGCGGCGACGTGGTCTGCAGACACTGCTACTTCATGGAGGAGGTGAGTGTCCGCGGTGCCGGCGTCACGCGCGTCCGAATCTGCCAGAAATGTCTAGAGGACAACGGGTTGCTGGCCGGACATCTTCGCGCCATCACAGCTCGTGACAGCCTCGACAGCCTCAACAGTGACGGCTCTGGAGTCCGAGATCTCCTGCGCGACAACTCGGCGTCGAGTAGGAACTACCCGTTCGGCTTGACGCGGGAGAATTACGGGCGCGGGTTCACGTGTTATCCCTAACGATTGAATGCCACAATGTCGATCCCCCTCAGTGGCGAATGGAAAGAGAACTGCTGTCTCGATTTCGGAGGCCGCGGTTTCAGTAAGAGACACCGACTTGAGTGAAGATGATACAATCAAAGTTCTTGTCTGCAAGGAGACAAGCAACACGTTTCACTTGAGTTGCCGTCTGTAGAGCGGATTGAGCGCCGAGAGCTTGACGTCGACAGCAATTATATGATACCAGTAACGCGTTAGTGCATTCCCCTCGAGCGAGTCAAGTTCCGTTGCTTCCGGGGGAGAAGGTACGTGCTTTCTTTACTTACACGAACGCGTGTGGATTCAAAGTCACGCTTCCTTTTTGAAGTACATGTAGCTCTCTCTCTCTCTTTGCAGCATCCTACGTCGTTCGAACGTTGGTAACGCGTCGTTGAGACGAGTGGTGCTGCGCTGATCCATCGTTCAGCACGCGCATTGACCGGACAAGACCATATACGAAAACGCCTTGCACGAAGCAGTCTTCAAGGTGACAATGCACGTGAACGGATTGCCACGGCCAGCAACCTCCATAGAGATCGCTGCGCTGCTTGGCCTTTCGTCCATCTACGAGGTCAACGACTTCTGTGCAGGACCAACAGCTCGTGCCGTGGAACAATCAATGTCTGACTCACGGAAGCATTAACAGCAGAGATTTGCTTTCGTGCATCGATCGGATCAAGCAGCGAGAATCCAACAACGAGATGCGGAGTGCGAACCGGCAAATTAATACCATGGGATGGCACGGTCTGTTGGACACTTACGCTAAAGCTTAACAGGCCCGTAGGAGGCTTGAGAAATGGCCGCTCCATCCAGCGGCTGGGACTTACGTTCGACATTCATCCGATCGTTTTGCTGGCCCACCTGTCTCCCAAGAAGGCACTAACAGCGAACCAGCGATCGGGTGAAATGCGAGAAGGCACGAACTCTCGATGTCACCAACTGCTAGGGTGTCTGATGCATTTATGTCGACTGGAGTGGCATCAAGATGGCGAATGGCACATCCGAAGGACACAACAGACGGCCGTCGCGACGGTCAAACTCTTGGTCGGACGAGCTCACTTGCCAATTCACCGCCGCGCTAGCACATTGTGAACTTTGCTCAGTCAAGTCGCGGCCATGAGTAGCAGGACGACGAGGTCGAGTTGGGGGGTGAGCGGTGGCGCCATGTTGAGTTCACAAGCCCCAGAACACCAAACCATCAACTTCCACCAAACGCTTCGGCCCTTCGAGGAACCTCGACGCCCCTTTGAGCAGACCATGAGGCCGTCGCAGCAGTCCATGAGGCTATCGCAGCAGGTCAAGCCGCGGACACGGCAGTCTGTCGATTTCTCCAAGGAGATTCGGCCAACCGAGCAGCGCCCTCGGCCGTCCTTGCAGCCTTCACTGAAGGAATATCGGTCGTCTGAGCGGAATCAGCAGCAACGTCGACGATCGAAAGCTCGGCAGCCGTCCCAAGAACGCCCACAACCGCCTCAGCAGCCACTCGACCAGACCATCGCGCCTCGACGGGGCTTGCGACTATCGGAACTCTCTTCAGAGCCCAAGTCGAAGAAGACTCCGGCTCGCCCGTTCAGCACGCGGCCGTCGCTGGAGGTCTCGCTGGGACTGCCGCGTCAGAACGGCAGCGACAAAGCTGCAGGTAACAGCAGCGTGCCGCACGGGCGGCTGTCATCAGCCCAACGTCGGGCGATCTCGGAACGTGTGAGTGCGTCCGTGAAGAGTGTCATGACCTCGATGCTGCCCGGTGACAAGAACAACGAGCTGTGGAAATCCAAGTTCCACAGGAAGAACACCGCGTACTACGTGGACGAGAGCAGCTTCAAGCCCGCGCAGACCCGGTTCTGCTGCGTGAGCCACACGCACGCCACGGTGGACGAGGCCATGAGTCTTTTCCTGCCGACGGACGTGGATTCCGTGCTGCACAACAACAAACTGATCTTCGACCACGTCCTTGACGCTAAAGTCGTGTCCGTGCTGCGCCGACCGACCAAGCAGCGGCCCATGAACTCCATGTACCTGCGATACTCGAGTTTCCAGACGCCGGGGCCGTTGGCGAACCGAGAAATGTGCGTGGCAGTGGCCACCGACATGTTCCGGCAGCCGGATGGCTCGACCGTCGGCTACTGCCTCTGGGACTCCGTCGACGATCTCGAGTTCCTGAAGGCTGTGAAGCAGCCAGGCTTCGACGTGCTCACGATGTTCCGTTCCGGGTTTTTCTTCCGGCACGCGGGACGACGAGAGTCGACGGGCGGGGACTCGGTGAAGGGCCAGACCAAGATGATCTACATGGTCGGCATGGAGTCTGGAGCCTGGACGTCGGGCCTCACTGGTCGACTTCAAATGGAGAAGCACGGAGCAGCGCTCGAGCGACTGCGGACGCACTTCCGTCGGAAGTACCTGGACCCGAACACGTTCGTCACCAAGACGCAATGGGAGTCCAAGTGCTCGACGAAGAGCTGCAAGCAGTGCGACAAGACGTTCCAAGTGCTCTCGAGCCGCGTGAATTGCTACGCGTGCGGCCACGTGGTGTGCCGATCCTGTGTGTCCAAGGAGTCGGTCGAGATCCACACGGTTGGTCTTGTGCCTATCCACGTCTGCTTCTGGTGCCTCGAGAAGGCTGGTCTCCCTGCTCCCGCCTCGGTCCGGAAGACGCGAGCGAGCCTGAGGCAAAGACGCCATCAGTCCGAAACCGCGAGCACGTTCCGGCAGACGATCTCGGTCGTTTACACGGACGTGGCCAGCGACGAGGACACCGACGACGGCGAATGGGCCATCACGACCATGGGCGTCCCCGTGCGGCCGTCGAGGATGGCGGCATTTGTGTGAGCAACGAACGAAGTTGTTGGTGTGAACGTGTATAGTTGTGTGTGAATATCTGTAGAAAGCGTTAAATGTAATGCAAAGCTGAAAACTCCACCTGTCGAGACGTTCTTCTCACGCCTCGGAGGCCTTCACAGTGTGAATCACAGACCATGAAGCTCGTCATTCTGCCCTCTACATGTAGCTCCACGGACACAGCATTACATGTATTATCGCAGGAGGATGAAGTCATGTCATCGTACATGTACTGTAGGAGGATTCGTATCTTGACGATCGATGCTGGCTCGTGATGTGTATGTAATGACGGGCCGCCAAGCCGAGGCCAAGGTACACGTAGCATCTTGAACCCTTACGGACAGTGGCGCCTGCCTGCTCGGAGCACCAACGCTCTTGCCAGGCTCCAAAGATTCACGCTCGATTGCCAAGATTTAGCTGTGAGCTTTCAAGTTGAGAGACGCCAAGGCGATGATGCAGCATGGCCGTGGACACGATCGGCAGGGAAGTATCCATCCACCGGGGATCTGTGAGCGCTGGAACACATCGCCAAGCGAGAGCATGCAACCCGCCGGTAGGAAGATCCTTGAGAGCGGTCGAGGAGACCGATTCGCAGCCTGCCCTCGGACCAGTCTGCGTGACACTTTCGTCGGGGGCACTCAACAATTGTCAGGTACTCGAGGATACTAGCACAGGACATCACCCCCGAGCAGCGAGAAGCGAAAGCCTTGGTAGGTAGAACGCCACCTCGCGAGCTCCGCCGTGCTGGACACCCCTCACGCTAACCGAGTTGACGCGAAGCAAAGAGATGTGCCGCGCCGTGTTGTGCTCTGTTGGTGCGGTGCTTCGGTTGAGTCCGCCCCATTCAAAGGCTTTCGTTGAATCGCAGTTTACGGGCACGCGGCAAATCGACGGCGTTCATCCGATCGCAGCATGTGTCTCCCGAGAATCGCAGCCAAGTTATGCTTTGGCACATGTATGTGGTGGTAAACCCGACTGACAAATGGCGTGAACGGCGTCACCTGCTGCTGGGTGGAAGTGTCAATAGAGCGCGTCAAGGGTAGCGTGAGCGCCGCTTGCCTTTATGTCGGCCAGGGTGGTGGCTCGGGAGGTGACACGACGTCAGTAGGGGCTTGGCACGCGCCTGTGCTTGCTTCTCTCGCAGACACCTCGCCTTGTCAAGCATTGCATCTTGATGCTGGACAGCACATCCACAGGAGAGAGAGCACACGGCGCTGATCGGCCTCACGCTCACAAGTAAATTCGCTGTCTCAGCATCAGATCGAGATTCGTATCGTCCGTAGCGGAGACCATGAGCCGAGTCCGGGACGGATGGTCAACTTCTCCGACTGCCGCGTCGGACGTGCGCTGGGGGGTGAGCAGCAGTGCCAAGCTGCTATCGCGGCCGTCACGCCAGGCTGCGACCCAAAGCGCCACCGACTTCGAGCTGACACTTCAACCGTTCGATGAGACCATCAGCCCCTTTGGGCAGACTGTAGGGCCATTCGAGCGCACCAAGAGGCCGACGCAACCGACCACAGAGAAGCCGTCACGACCAGCACAGCAGCCTTCACGGCAGCCACAGACGCCCTCAAGACGGCAGACTCAAGAACCTTCACGGCCCTCTCAGCAGCGGCCGTCACAGCGGATCCCAGAGCATGAGACCACCTTTGGACGTTCAATGGGCCCGTCACGACAGCGCCCCAGCAGTGCTCAAGACCCTCGACAGCCCCGACGACAGTCCGAGCAACCCTCGGACCAGCGTGTTCGCACTTTCGAGCGCTCTCTGCGTCCGTCGCGACCTGTTGTCAACGATGCCGAGCCAGCTCAGCCGCCTCGTCGACAGTCGCGGCAGCTTCCGGACGAACGCGCGAACAGCTTTGAGCGCTCTATGCGTCAATCAAAACCAGGTCCGAACCACCGCAGGAGCAGCAGCTCCGCCCAGCAACCTCCGCGACCATCGCAGAAGATTTCAATGGGGTTCCCACATCTCGAGCGACACCGCAGCGACAAATCGGCCAGCAGCGGCAGCGCCAGCAGCAGCTCCGAGTCGATCGTCGAGCTGTCGCCAGCTCGGCGTCGCGAGATTATCTCCCGCGTGAGTGAATCCGTGCAGAGCGTGATGGCTTCGATGCTGTCGGACAGCTCCAGCAGCGTGCAGTGGAAGCCCAAGCTCCGCAAGAAGGACATCTCGTACTATTTGGACGAGAGCAGCGTCAAGCCCGGACAGACGCGATTCTGCTGCGTGAGCCACTCCCACGCGACGGTGGACGAGATCATGAAGCTCTTCGTCGTACCCGACGCTGACGCCGTGGTGCGCAACAACCGAGTGCTCTCGGACAGTCTGCTGGAGGCTCGCGTCCTGTCGGTACTGCGCCGACCGACTCGTGAGCGACCTATGAACTCCATGTACGTGCGCTACTCAAGCTACCAGACTCCTGGGTTGATGGCAAACCGAGACTTGTGTCTCGCTGTGGCCACGGACATCATCCGCCAGCCGGACGGATCAACAATCGGCTACTGTCTCTGGGATTCCATTGACGACCCGGAGTTTGCTAACGCTAACAGCAAGTCTGGTCTTGAGCCGTGCACCATGTTCCGATCGGGCTACTTCCTCCGCCGCTCCAGTCGACGATCGTCGTCGTCTGGCACCGAGCAGAACTACACCAAGATCGTGTACATGGTCGGCTTAGAGCCTGGAGGTTGGGCCCCGGGCCTCACTGCTAGGCTGCTGATGGAGAAGTTCGGCGATAACCTCACCCGCCTGTGCTCGCACTTCCGTCGCAAGAAGCTGGACTCGCGGACGTTCGTCATGAAGACGCAGTGGGCGTCCAAGATGTCTGCCAAGCGCTGCAAGGAGTGCGCCAAGCCGTTCCAAGTGCTCTCGAACCGCGTCAACTGCCACGCGTGCGGCCACGTGGTCTGCAGGCCCTGCGCTTCGAAAGAGCTGGTCGAGCTGCACGCCGTGGGCCTCGTACCCATGCACGTTTGCTTCACGTGCCTCGAGAAAGCCGGACTCCCCGTCCCTGCGTCGTCACAGAAGGCCCATTCAAGCCAAAGGAGACGACGGCTGCAGTCCGACACCACGGCCATTTCCCGGGTCACAGCCCACGCCCAAGCGGAGGCGCATCCGTTGTCTCAATCTCAACCTCTACAGCAGTCGAAGTCCGTCGTTGACAGCGACTTGATCGAAGAAGAAGACGACGATGATGACACAGACACTGGCGAGTGGGCCTTCACGCCGGCCGGCGTACCCGTTCGACCCTATCGAATGAAATGAGTACTTTATCCACATCGACGAAGGAGTGCGTAGTTCTAACGGTATCAAACGTGTCCAAACAGTTAAAGTATCTTATTCTTTCGACTGACACGTCAGCGGTGTAGGATCTTCTTGTTGATGCTCAATCCACCCAGGACAATGCAACAAAGGACTATATTTCATTTGTGGCGATAGCGGCACGTATCTAGAGCAGGGGGTTCCTTCCTACTCGTGATTCCCACGCACTGCGCTAATTTAGCAGCACGCCTTACTGGTTCTTGGGGAAGATCTCCTTGTACTGGAGCAGGTTCTCCTTGTAGCCGAGCGGCTTGCGGCCGGTCAGACGCTCCACCGTGTCGGTCACCGTGCTCATGGAGCCGTTGGCCAGCATCTCACCGCAGCACAGCAGGTCGCCGATGCACAGCTTCATGGGCAGCTTGGAGAAGTCGCCGTACACGTCCGTGGGCAGACCGCGGCCGAGCCAGTAGGCGCGAAGCTCCTCGTCGGGCATGTCGACGAACTCGCCCTTGTAGCCGCTGATGCTGTTCATCCACGCGAACATCTCGCGGTCCGTGACGGCCTCGGGGCCGGTCACCTCCACGACCGTGTTCTTCTCCTGCTTGCCGAGCAGCAGAGCAGCGAAGACGCGGCCGCAGTCCGAGATGGCGACGTAGGCGCCGGGGGTGTCGTGGCTGTTCGAGAGCCAACGGTCCTCCGTGAAGTGCCACGACTGCGCGAAGAAGCGAGGCGTGTTGTCCTGGTACAGGTAGTTGCGCTGGATGTTGTAGTCCAGGCCCGAGGCGTAGATCTGCTGCTCGGTGAACTGGTGGTCCTGCGGCAGGAATGGGACCTCGTCGTTGGGCTTGTCCGAGCCGGCGCCGACGAACGACGTGTAGCACACGCGCGTGACGCCAGTCTCCTTGGCGGCCTTGATGCAGTTCTTCATCTGACCGCGGCGACCTTCGCCGAGGAGCCACGTGGAAATGAAGCCGATGGCATCAGCGCCCTCGAACACCTTCTTCAGGCTGTCCAGGTCAAGGTAGTCGGCCTGCTCGACGATGGCGCCCTTGGCCTTCCAGGCCGCAACGCGCTCGGGGGCGAGCTTGGAGATGTCCGAGCTCGTGAGCACCAGAACGTCCTCGGGCTTCTTGATCTCGACGGCGTAGTCGGCCGCGTTGCTGCCGATGTTGCCACCGACGCCCGTAAGCACGTACTTGACCATTGCGGATTGACGATAGAGGGGAGGGGAGGGCTGGAGCTTGTTCCTGAGGTTGCAAAATGCAAAGTGAGACCTACTGCCACGTACGTGAGAGTCGCTACAGGTACGTCTCCGGAAGGGAGGGAGCGCGAGATCCGCTCCCGTTTTTGGCTGCATGTGGAAGGACGATGCCTGATGTCAATGACATCATGTCATAGGAAGCTGACGCCGCGCGGGCTCCGCGGCGTAGAGCTGCTGTAGTTCGGCAGAGACCGAGCACCTTGCTTGGCACTGCATCAGCTGGCCAAAGTGCTTATTGCCCAGGACTGGATTCCCCACCTTACTGAAATCAAGATGTTTGAGCCGTTACGACGGTCGCTTCAACATCTCTGCGGCACCACCACTTCCTGGCGACGACGGACCTTCACGCTCACTGACTGCGATACGGGCAGGACTAGCTCTTGCAGCTTCATTAACTCATTGCAGCCATCGTAGTAAACACATGCACGGCGCACTGGTGACTTGAGCCGCGTCCTGAAGACCCCTGAACCCCTTCAAGCCGGTCTGTGGCAGCAGACGGTGTCCACAATGCGGCGCTCCTTCGGCCCTTTTCGTGCCAACTTGCGTGCGTGGCGGCGTGGGAAGGCGGGCGCTCTGATATTACACAATGCACTCGGATGGCAGCAAAGTTTGCAGCAACGGCGTGGCTTCTGCAGGTAGTGGAGGGGTCTGCAGCTTCAAATTGCGAGGTTCAATGCCAAAGTTTTTCATCGAAGTGCACTACAACCAAATTCCAACAAGAATCTCGGTTATTATAGTGAAACGCACAATGCAAACGGTTCCCGTAGTGCTGTGGTCTGTCGGATATTGGCATCCTCCTCAGGTTTTCCTTGGCGACCAAGCTGCAAGAACCGACAATTTCTCCAAAGTTGCGATTCGCAGCAGAGCCTGATCCATCTCCTCCCTCGTCTTTCTGCACCCACCAGAGCCGCTGCCCAGTGTCCCGTCGGGACCTGCACGAAGTTGAAGTCCGAGCACAAAGCACGTCGATTGACCTTTAACGCTATTAAAGTTTCAATAGTTTCAATTTGAATCTCAACGGAACTGCAGACAGCGAAACCCTGCCACCTATTGAAGACGCCTTACTGGTTCTTGGGGAAGATCTCCTTGTACTGGAGCAGGTTCTCCTTGTAGCCGAGCGGCTTGCGGCCGGTCAGACGCTCCACCGTGTCGGTCACCGTGCTCATGGAGCCGTTGGCCAGCATCTCACCGCAGCACAGCAGGTCGCCGATGCACAGCTTCATGGGCAGCTTGGAGAAGTCGCCGTACACGTCCGTGGGCAGACCGCGGCCGAGCCAGTAGGCGCGAAGCTCCTCGTCGGGCATGTCGACGAACTCGCCCTAAGACGTCCTAGTCGAGCACGGGCTCGGATCCGGTGACGTCGACAACCGTTTTCTTCTCCTGCTTGCCGAGCAGCAGGGCGCCGAAGACGCGGCCGCACTCTTCACGAGCAACGTACGCGCCGGGGACGTCGTGGCTGTTGACGAGCCCGGTGAAGTGCCACGACTGCGCGAAGAACTGCGGGGTGTTGTTCTGGTACAACCAGTTGCGCTGGATGTTGTAGTCCAGACCCGAGGCGTAGACCTCGTGCTCGATGAAGTGGTGGTCGCGCGGCAGGAACGGGACCTCGTCGATGGGCTTGTCCGAGTCAGCGCCGACGAACGACGTGTAGCACACGCGCTTGACGCCGGTCTCCTTGGCGGCCTGGATGACGTTCTTGGCCTGGTTGCGACGGCCGTCACCGATGAGATAAAGGCAACGGCCTCGGCGTCCTCGAACACCTTCTTGAGGGTATCGACGTCGTCGTAGGTACCTTGATGCCCCTGGCCTCCCAGTCGCTTTCTTCTCCGCCGTCAAACTTATAGCTCGTGAACACGACCTCGTCGTTGTCGCTCTTGACCTCAGCGATGTAGTCAGCTGCGAAGCCACCCAGGTTGCCGTCGGCGCCGGTGAGCACGTACTTGACCATTCTTGGTGCGGCGTGGGAGCAGGGAGAGCGAGGAGCGAGCGAGTATGCAACATGCAAAGTGAATGAGCCCCCGCAGCGCTCAGAAGACGAATGCAGTCATAATGCAGTGACAAGATGCACCGAGGGACGCCAGGACGCAGCGTGTCTTTGCTGTAAGGCACCAACTTACCGACAACTTGCAAGGTTGTCCAGGCAGTTCAACCAGACCGTCAATCCCCGCTTTCGTCAATCAAAGGCTCAGTGTAGAAGAGGCTACGCCAAGATGCCGCCGAGATCTTTATCCTGTGCAACCATCTGCCCCTGCAAACAGGGATGGCATAAAAAATATGATGTGTCCGCTCGAAAACGCTGCTTACATGTAGTCCTGCAGCAGGACTAAGCAGCGTTTTCGAGCGGACACATCATATACTTTGAGCAGGACTCCTGCTCGCATTGGCACTTCGTACATGTATGCCAGCCAGGAATTGACACGCGTCGCCCGTGAGCGCACTCGTCCGTTGCCATGTGCACCTGCAGGACATGAACCGGACGAGCCGGTGCGTGTCCGATTTGCCGATCTACATGGATCCCGTCCTCCGAGGACGTGACGAGGACTCCTCGTCACTCCACGCAAGCCTCGGTGAAGTCTCTACGCCAGTCAGGCTTGCGGGTGGAGGGCGCGCGCCTCATGAAGCTCGCCGTCACTTTGGATTCCAGTCGTGGAGGCCGCACGTTGCTGCGGACAACCGCCAGGACGCATCGAGCACAGCCTGCTGCCGGATACGTTGTCTCGATGCCAACCCGGTACCGTATATTCCTAATTGAGGCTCCGTCGCCGGCGTTGCAATAAATTGCAAGCGGCGGGCGCCGAAGTTGTCGTTGATCGCCTTGGCCAGAGGTGCAAGGCAGCTCGTCGTGCACGGGCCGTTCGACACGAGCGGGTCCGAGCCGTTGTGCTGCTTGTGGTTCACGCACGTCACGTACATCGGCGTGGTGGTCGAGATCACCACCTTCTTGCAGCCGCCCTCGATGTGGGCCTCGGCCTCCCGTGCGCCGCGTTGAAGTTGTACGCTTGGTGTCAGGTGGATTGATGTTTGATTGCAGTGGGTCCTCAATTGGCTGTGATTGTTCCGCTGCCGGCGCATTGAATACTTTTTTTTTTTTCATAGACCAAGTCACTGTTAAGTTGTAAACGAT
This sequence comes from Phytophthora pseudosyringae, assembly GCA_019155715.1. Taxonomy (NCBI): domain Eukaryota; phylum Oomycota; class Peronosporomycetes; order Peronosporales; family Peronosporaceae; genus Phytophthora; species Phytophthora pseudosyringae. The sequence goes on along the minus strand of JAGDFM010000021.1, from coordinate 135,670 downwards.
CTCGTCCAGTGTAGACTTCCTCCGCATTGGCAGCAGAATGCGCTCGTGGGTACTTTAATAGCAGAGCGGCGCTGCTGTTGTTTTCGCCCACACTGAGGCATCCGAATGCACAGCAACACCCGGCGTCGATGGCACTTAACCTCCTGACGGGCAATGCATGACAAGATTGCCTAATGCTCTGTAAGACCCTGTCGCGTTGAGCCATACTCGCTATAGAATACCACGGCAAGCCGGCAGCTGACGCGCGCACGTGGAGTCAGCGATACCCACTTGAACCAGGACGCACCTACGCTGGTTTCTATTTGCATCGGAGCGGCTGTAACTGCTGCGCAGCGCACCGTGCGTGTTGTTGCTGGGGCTCTTGCTGCCATCATGACGAGAGCTGGTGTTAGAACCGTTAGAACACATGCACCGCTAGGCACAGCTAGCAGCGCCGTGGCCGGTGCCGTCATGAACTCGGTCAATTGTGGATGCGTCCTCGCAAATTTTACCGCCGATAGGCCAACGGACTGCAACGCAACACCGGCACGATCTTCACTTCAACGTGGTAATCAGCCTCGTCACACGTTCGGACAGAAAAAAAATCAAGGGTGCCGTGTTCTCCTACAACGATGTTGCTGCTATCCAACCAGGCCAGAGCGCAGTGGAGGAGCTCAAGCATGGACATGTGGAGAGGCCAGACCTCACGTTGGCCCACAGCGGGCCCAGACCGATGCTCGTCCACGTCGTTCAGGTTTGCGGAATATTTCGCGTTTTGGGTGCACTTGACGCACCTAGCTCTGTAAACGCCACTGGAGCAAATGGGTACGCGCTCAGCACTGGCAGGTAGGTGTCTTCGGTTCATCGCTACGAGCGACTTGCGCGCGTTGAAGTTGTCGGCGTGCCAGTTCGCTGGATATTGGCATCCTCTTGCGCCACCGCTTGAGATTCTCCCTTGCTCGCGGTTTAGCATCGCGCCTTGGAGCGCCTTGTGCTGTTTCAGCGGACTCGGCACGCGCTTTCCACAGCTCCACACGAGCTCATTCCAACTCTTACCGTCTACTGCGGAACCACCACCTCACTTACCAGCTCCAAAGCTCCCAGCTACCCCCTCCAGTCAAGCGACTACCCCTTCTCATCGACCATGACGCGCTTCCAAGTGATCGCACTCTTGTCGGCGATCTGCTCATTCCAAGTGGACGCCTTGAGCCTGCGCTCGCTGGTCGAGAACCCGTTCCTGCCGGAGCCTGTGCACCGCCACCTGGCCTCGTGCCCGACCACGGCCGGCGTCGACTACCTCGGCAACGACATCAAGCACGTCTCGGGCGTGCAGGTGTCGGACTGCTGCTCGCTGTGCTCGCAGACGTCAGGCTGCGGCGCCTTCACGTGGACCAGCTACCAGGGTGGCACCTGCTGGCTGAAGAGTGCCAAGGGCAACACGGCGCCCAACGGGGCGGCCACGTCGGCTGTCCTGGTCCAGGACCAGCCCGGCTGCACGCTCAAGGACGGCGTCGACTTCCCAGACAGCGACATCGCCAATGTGAAAAACAGCAATGCTGGCGCATGCTGCTCGATCTGCGCGACGTGGCCTGGATGCAACGCCTTCACCTGGTCGGACTACAATGGCGGTACCTGCTGGCTCAAGAGCAAGAAGAGCGGAGAGGTCTCCAAGCCCGGCGTCAAGTCAGCCGAGGTCAAGAACACTGTCGGCCAGTGCACGCTCCAGAACGATGTCGACTTCGTGGACAACGACATCGGCAACACCCCAGGCAACGCGCCTGGCGATTGCTGTGGCATCTGCAACAACTGGAGCGGCTGCCGCTCGTTCTCGTGGAGCAACCTCAACGGCGGCACGTGCTGGCTCAAGAGCGCCATGGGACAGACAGTGTCCAAGTCCGGTGTCGTGTCGAGCAAGTTGCTGGACAACCCACCGCCTAGCTGCACCCTCGAGACCAATGTGGACTACGTGGACAACGACCTCGCCAACGTCCCGGGAGGCAAACCAGGCGACTGCTGCGATAAGTGCCGAGCCAAGACCGGCTGCCACGCATTCTCGTGGAGCGGCCACAACGGCGGCACCTGCTGGCTCAAGAGCGCCAAGGGGTCGACAGTCGCCACGAGCGGCGTCACCTCGGCTGTCGTCTTCTAGGCGGCGGACGGCACGTGGCCCTGCGCACCATGCGCACGGACGGCAAGCCTCCACCAGGAGGCATTTTATTCAATCAGTCGTCGTTGTTGTTCTCTTGCTTCTAGTCAAGCCACGCCGTGCGAATGTAGTTTCTCTTCAGCCAAAGGCGTAGTGCAAGGAAAGCCCAGCGTAGTTCTGGCCTCTCACTTGTGCTGCTTGTATCCATTAACAAAACAAACAAAAAATAACCTCATTTGTGTTCGAGCCATGTTGAAGCGGGTCAAATAACTGCTTGCGATTGGGTGCACTGTAGACCAATCCCAGTGCGTTTAAATCCCCTTCAATTATGATATGGCTTCCATGCATCTGATTTAGCAGGTGTTCTGGGATAAATTGATATTTTTTCGACATTACGTGGCGTCAACGCCATGTTCCGCTCTGAGGCCTTCCGCTCCGACCGCGGGCTGGGCAAAGTGGCGCTGGCGGCCTTCGGGCTGGGCGTGTTCATGACGCTGCACGTGGCGCTGCTGCTCTACACAGAGTTCGTGGCGCTGGCCGCCTCGCCCGGTGACGACACGTCAACGTTGCGCTGGCGCTGCCTGGAGCAGTGGAGTTTGTACGCGTTGGCGCTGGGGTTCTTCCACCTGATGGAGTTTCTGCTCACAGCCGCGTACCGACCGGCAAGCGTCAGCTACGAGTGTGAGTTGTGTTGATGTTTAGCACACCTAACCAACGGCAAATTTGCCGGCAAACACTGGCAAAATGGGGCACTGACAAAATGGGGACGTTTACGTGCTCTTTTTGCTCGTTTGTTGCTACCAGCCTTCCTGCTCAACCACAGTCGGGAGTACCATCTAGCAGTGCTGTTCAGCACAGTGGAGTTCTTCCTGGAGCTGTATTTCGTGCCCGGGTGGAAGTTACATCCATTTGTGCGACCGGTGGGCATTGCACTGGTCATTATCGGTCAGTTTTTCCGGGTGTCGGCAATGAGAACTGCGGCTAGCAACTTTTCGCATCGGATCGAGTATTTCAAGAGGAAGGAGCACGAGCTCGTCACGAACGGAGTGTACCGCTTCATCCGCCACCCGAGCTACCTGGGCTGGTTCTGGTGGATCGTGGGCAGTCAGATCCTGCTGGCCAACCCTTTGTGCGCTGTGGGCTACTCGCTCGTGGCTTGGAGCTTCTTCCACGACCGCATCCCGTACGTTGCCACTATTTGTGAGGTTTTACTTAGTCATACGATGCTGATTGATGTCGGGTTGGTTGTAGATATGAGGAGCAGTTGCTGCTTGGTTTCTTTCCGGACGAGTATCCGGCGTACAAGGCACGCACGATCAGCGGCATCCCGTTTGTATGAGAGATCGTGCAGCGTGGTGGTGTGTTGTACGCTGCATTGCAAAAGTTTCATGTGCAGCTGGGAACCAAGTATGGCTTGCGAACAACGTAAGCAGATTAGAGGTCGAAGATAGCAAACTTTTCATTTCTTGTTTTTGTTCTTCTTTTTCTTCTTGCTCTTGTTCTTCGGAGCGTCTGGCTTAGAGTCACCTGACTGCGAAGCAGAAGAGGAATTGGCTTGCGGCCCCTGCAACCCCGTTTGAACTGCAATTGCCACTAGTTAGGCCACTAGTAAGAGGAAAAAACGCTACTCAAATAACGACGTACCGTAGTCAGTGTCGACGTTGCCCATCGCTCCCTTGGCGCGCCACTGTTTGGACACAGCACTCAGCCTCGTTGTATCACTGTACTCCAAGTCTGCCACGAGCCTCGCTTTCCGCAGCACTTCATGCTCGAACATTGCCAGCACAGTCTCCATCCATTCTTGCAGCTGCAAGGGGAAAGCCACCGCGGCCATCTCGTTTTCAAAGTTTGCTGCATTTTCACCTTCAACTAAAGCGTCATCCACGAGCGTCACACATTCGCTAGTAAATGACCGAAGATGGCGAAGCAGCTCTTGGTACTCGCGAAGAATGTCATCCAAGAACCCGCGACTCTTTTCCAGAGCCAAGAAATGTTTCTGAAGTAGTAGAGCTTGGGTATTGCAGGAGAAATTCAGAACGCCCATCACTTCCACGTTGTCGTCGACGTCATTACTGTCATTGGGATTTTCTCTGCCAGATTGCAACAGCGTCGGCACTCGCTGACTCACGTTGGCAAGCGATGACAGCACTTGGGCACCTTCCGACTCGAGGCGAGCGCTACGGGCCACCTGCACCAGTCGTTCGAGGGATCGCCAGCGAGCGATTAAGTACGTCACACGAGGAAACGGAGGTTAGTACGAGGTGTTTGTCGACAGGGATCACCTAGTCACGCTGCGAGCTTGTATAGAACCTCCGCCACGAAGAGCTTGTGCAGCTTCAGACACTTCTTGAGCGTCGTAGCCATTTTCACCGAGTTTTCGGCAAAGTTACAACATTAACAATCCGGATAATTATCCGGATGTAGCCATAGTGATCGTTCCTGCAAGAAATCAGCACTTAATTAATATACCGAATTCCTCGGCTTATTACGGTCACCCATGTACAGGGTACACAGGTCCACACCAAATTCCATGTACACTTGGCTACATAATTACCGTGGCAGAAATGAAAAGTACGATTTCATGTGAAGGGACAGATTGCTATTTTTAGGCATCCATGTCATCGTCTGACTCAACCTCGCCAACCTCTCTGTCCAGAACGCACTGCCGCTCCAGCAGACCAATCAAGTCGGCTGCAGCTAGCCGTCATTCTAGCGTTGTGTGCGATTGGGCTTGGCCGTGAATGGGTTGTGGTCATGATGGAGTTTTGCGCTCGATGATGACGAAGCTGGCTGTACGCACCGTGTCTCCTTTCTACGCAGGTACTGCGGGACAAGACAGTCACAAATGATATATTTCACTTGCTGACAGTAGATGCAGATAGTACCGGATCGAGAAAGGGGTGGGTCATCGCGACTATGAGGAGTAGTCGAGACTACTTAGAGCACCGTCTCGTTGGCCGTTACACCTGAACTCAAACTGCCCTTCGCCATGCTGTGTTTGCGCTTGGCATTGTTGCCCATCACATTGCGTTCAATATTGGTCTTGAGGCCAGTATACGGGGCGAATTCCTTGCTGCTTTCCAGATGGCAGATCGGGCTTCCAGCAATTGGCCATGGCGTGATACAGGTAGAGTGGTTTTTTGCGTCGGTCATGGCGATGCCAGTAGCCTCCGCGGTAGTCTTGAGCGCTCGCACGAACGTCAGAAAGGACTCTACGAGGTCTGTGCATACATCGTACTCGATCGGCTTTAAGTTGTGATTGCTGTAGTACTGATCGCTAGGAACTGTTGAGCCTTCGTATCGATCGCGTAGCTTTAGGTAAATCACGAAAGCCGACAGCTATTCTTACATGAGAAGTGCATGTACGTCGTCGACCGTGGAGATCAGGGGCGACCTCGTTTTGCGCTCCATGCGGCGCCATTCGTGTACACTCGGCGTGCAAGCAGCATGCCTCTTGGTCGCTCTGAGCTTGGCTCGACCTTTTTGGATTGCATTTGGAGCATTCCTCGGCGTATTCCCTTGTCCTTTTTAATTTCCGAGAAGGACTTTACCACCCGAGGGTCCTTGGACGACGGCTTCATCTACGTAGCTTCCGCCGCATCGGATGAGTTGCCACCGGACGAGTCGGGAGCTCGGGGAGGAGCCACCAACCTTCGGTTCAACAGCAGCGTCTGCTGGGTCGGCGTCGTCGCCACGGCTATCGCTCAGAGGTAGCGTGTCCGTGCCGGATAACAGGGCGTCCGACGAGAAAGGCGAGGGTGGATGGGATGACTTGGGCTTCGGCGGATCAGGATCTTCTCCGTCGGGGTCGCCAGCCTAGGAGGCAGTGTCGCCGTCGTCGTCTTCTTGATCAATGAATCCGAGGTGTATTTGGCCGTCGAGCCCAGTACGAACGCGTGCGTTCCGCAACGGGAAGTTGTCTGCCTGTCGCACTGCCATAGTAGTTGTGGTGTGCATGCTGCTGACGAATCTTCACTGATGCTACTTCGAGGGAAACGAGATCAGCAAGTTCTTCCATTTGAAACCACCATCATTGGAAGAGGACCGGTTAATACAAACTAGTTGTTCTGAGAGGCAAGCCAAAGCGCCGCCGTCTGTCGACTGTGCTCGAGAAGGTGCAAGAGGAGGTGGTCGAGCGCAGAAAATGAGAAGCGGAAAAATGAACTTCACTGATGTGTTTTAACAAGGCGTGCGCTACACAGCGCAAATCCCAAACTGCCATTGCCGCTCAGGCTTATGCTACAACGTCCTATAGCTCCGACAAATCTTTTGTTTACATATCGTTTTGAAGTTCAAGGACTTGAACATCTGGTTTAAACCGGGTCTGGCATACGCCGCGGTGGCGATTTCACACTTGGTGGGTCATTCACCTTGGTTTCGGGGGTGTTTGTTTGGTGGCAACATTGGTTTTGTCTGGCGCGCCGCTGGTCTAATGAACTTCAACTTCGTCATGCCGAGCTGGACCAGCAACAGCGTCAACACGAGCTGCTTCTCGAACAGATACAGCTCCAAGCTGCGCAAACTGAGTCGCTTTTGAAACTTTTAGCTGCTGCTATTAGTAAGAAAGACGAGTGAGCTGCTGTTGTATTGCTGAATTAACTGGAGAAATATTCCTGCAGAGGAGGAGGCTCTACCCCAAAATATTTGCTCTTGTTGTTGCCGTCGCGAAGCATAGTAATGCGGCTAGTAAGAACTACTGCTGGGTTGTAGAGCGTTGCTGCAGGTATGTCGCCCAAGTACATCTTTCGCTTATAGTCGATTATAGCCTAGAGGTTGACGACTGCCATAAGACCATTTCCAGGGGGTTCTCACTGACGCAAGACATTCTACGCTCACCACTGCATCGATCGGAGTCCCGAGAGAGCAGATCAGGCCCACCGACGGGTACACAAGGTGAGAACAAGTTCAGCAGATCACGGAACATCGGGGGACCCCTCCGTTAGTCGGTGTCTGGGCGCTGTTGGGAAGGTCGGTCAGGACTTAACAAGTTTGGCCGATCCCGCTACACCACATCACCTTCGACATCGTTTGCAGCTTGAACTTTTGAATGGTGACACAAATACATCAGTCCGGCGGTAACCTTGATCCCCGTATATGATGAAGCCGCGAAAGATGTCGTTGGTGCGAATACGCTCCTCTAGTCCAGTATTGCGAAGCGATACTGCGATGCCCTTCAACAGGACCGTACATGTGGAATATCATACCGTCCGGGGTGACGACGGTCAGGAATTTGAGTCCATGTTTTCTTTGTGGCCGTTGTACACACTCTGCTGTGTCTGAGCCCATGCTGGCGGGTAAATTCCGCGGACTGCTCCATCCACGAAGCCCCAAATTCGGTCCAGCTCAGCTCCTTGGTCGTATATTGCTTGTCCAAACTCGTGGAGTCTCCAGTTAACTATATCTAGATTACCCTACACATCTCGGTTTATAAAATCTATCACAAAGTATAAAATACAACTCAGAGAGCTGGTCCAGAGCCCATAGATACGCGATAGCTGCCGCCACCCATTTGGATAGGAGAGGAGGTACATCGCGATGCCGATCCAATCGGGAGTGGGAGATGTTGATGGTGGAGTTTAATCAGTAGAAGAATTGACAGGTGTCGTCCGTAACCTCGTTGATATCAAATCGAACATGGGGAAACGAGAACTGAGGAGCACACCCATACAGAATTGCTAGGCTGTAGTGACGTAGTTTCGCAGTCGCCTCCCAGTCACCGTGAAGCCGCTTTAAGCACGCAGAACGCGGCATTTGCTTCGCCTCGCGGCTGTACGCGAGCACGTCTGCTTCGCTGTCGGAGTCAATCTCGGTAACAGGGCTGCAGATGTGATACTTACTACGTATCGAATTCCGTTTCGTACTGAGAAGCACACACGCAACTTGTCGTCTCCAAAGAACGCAACGAAAATGAACTCACCGTTTTGCCCACGAAGAACGAGAGATCCTCGTCTTTGATCACAGAAGGCGCGAGTGGGTATGAGCTCTTCTTCGCGACCTTGAGCAGTCGCACAATAGGTTCGTGCTTCTTCATCAGGCGTGTATCGGATTTGGGTGCGTACGACGGCTTCGCTTTTAGTTCGCGCTTTTCCGCGTTCTGCTTGGGCACAACGACGACTTGAAGGTTCTCCTCGTCGATGAAGCGCCTGACAGATCGCTTGTAACGCTTGGCGAAGTAGACCTTGAACGCTGGGAACTGGAAAAATAGATCGACGTTCACGAAGATGTTGTCCCCCCAGCTGGACTTCGTACTTCGCGTGCTCGCCATCGTCCTCGGCTATCTTGATGCGCTTGGTATCGCTCTCGCTCACCGCGACGCTCGGGCGCTTGCTTCGCATGATGTTTTGCGACTCTTCGAACGTGAAGATCCTGTCAGTAGCGGTGCTGTCGGCGTCAAGGGTCGATTTGGACGTCCAAGGTCCGGGACCTCGCGGTCACGTGCGGGAGCGTGGCGGATGAAAAGAAATCGATTGCGAAGCTGCTGTTCGTCGAGCCGTCCTCGAGAGTATGTTGCTGACTGGTGCAGATAGCTATGATAACTGCTGGCATCGTCGTGAACTGCACGCACTCCGCCTCCCGCAAGCTGCGCACAAAGGACACGGCAGACAGGGTTTTGCCTTCAACTGGATGCATCACCGGGAACATGCGATTCGCGGCCAGAACGTGTGCCAGTGGCGGGTGGTAGTCGCTCTTCGCCTTCTTCTGCTGCTGGGAAGCTCGCAGTTGATAACGTCAGCACCGCGCGCGGGAGCATTGGGTTGTGGCCCGTCGACGACTCCCTGTTGGCCGTATTGCGGCTGCTTCTGAAGCCGGGGAACCTCGTCCCGCAGGAACTGCACCTCTCGAAGTAGCTCTGAGGGGCGTTGTCGGGACGGAGTACACTAAAGTATCATGAGCAGATTGTTGAGCGGGTTGCCGGACCGTCGACATCAGCCCCGGCTCCAAGGGGTCCATGAAGGCACTGATTATATCAACACTACGGTGGTGCACATCGGTAACACTGCAACTTTGATGTTGCTGACGCGCAACACTAAGCTCGTAATTTATTCGCTCTCCTTCAAACGAAGGCCGGTAGATTACTAGCATTACTGAAGCAATACTTCAAGGGATCGGTAGAAAGTAGATAGTGTTATCCAATAGGATAGCAGTGTTGCAGACTGGTGAATATGCGTGTGCTGGACGGTAGAGTCGGATCTGGATCTGGTGACCGCTCAGGGGGGGGGGGGGGGGTTGTTTCCCCCCCACTACGTGTGGGC